>JAUZND010006395.1:0-10783 GCA_034780555.1 Coelogynopora nodosa | reverse complement strand
TGATTACTTGAACATTATCTGCACAACATTATACTAGTAAGACATTTGTAAGACATTACTGGTAAGACATATGATACTGTTTGTAAATGAAAGTAATTTTTATAATGTTTATACTTTTAATATATAACTGTATGGTAACTTTTGGCTCACCCTGTATTGTATCAAATATATTTTTCAAACCATTGGGTAAGAGATTCATAGATTTATATATTTTTATTATATTTTTTTCTTGGTTTGGTATGATTTTGGTTGATATTAAGTAAATATGAAATGTTAACTAAATGTCTTCGAAATGCCCCTGCAAACCCCTTCAGATGGTCCAGCTCGGCTGCACCTCGTTCGCTCTTCTCTTCGACGACATCGATCCCGAGCTGAGCACGACTGACAAGGAGATCTTTCAGTCGTTCGGCCACGCACAGGCGGCCCTGACCAATGAGATCTATCAGCACATCGCCCGGCCGGGCCTCTTCCTCTTCTGTCCAACCGAGTACTGTGCCACACGGGCCGTTCCCAGCGTGCAGAAGTCAGACTATCTCATCACCATTGGCAACAAGCTCATGCCCGGTTAGTGGTTTTTGAGCGACACGATTATAATTAGTAAACAGTAGATTTCTGTTATTAATGTTGATACAAGCATAGCTGGGCTGTAGATGAGTAGACTGATAGTTTTCTCTTTTCTGTATGACAGCGATCCATTTTAAAGTACCTTAGTTTATTGTTGTTTTATTACTAACTTCGTGACGATTTTTGTTAATCTCTGTGTAGAACTGGCGGGGATATTTTATGTTATTTTTTTCCCCTTGTATTCTACATTTAATGTACGTAGGTCAAGAATATACCTAACATATTTTGATTTAGGCTTTTCAGTGGGTTAAAAACAAAACTCTAGGATACCCTTATATTAAAAAATATTTTGGGAAAATCGTTGAATATCACTGAATTAATAAATATATTATTATTGCATACGAGTATGAAAAGTATATTCTTCTTTGAATAAAGGATAACATTGTGTTGACAGTAATTTGCATTACTGTTGTTTTGAAATATTTATTTAAATTATTTCAAGTTATTAAAACGCTATTTGTATTTATTTTCAAATTGTATATTTTGTATAACATTTCATACATTGTAGTAATATTAGTTAGTTAATAATAGTCTATTTTTTATTAAATTGTTGTCTACATAAAATGTTTATATTTTATTTTGTACTAATAATTAAAATTTGAATTTTGTTTCACGTTACGCCAGCGGAATAATTTTTTATGTGATGAAACAGTTTTAAATCACCATAAAAGTTTTATCTGATTTAATATTATAAAATATATTGATATAATATAGTACGTGTTTTTGTATAAATATTTTTCAATGTAATAATAAGTGGTGTATTTCTGTATATTATTAATTTCTATCATACATCACATAAAACAAAGTTAAAAATCACTTTATAATCTGCATATTCATGTGGCAACGTTTGTCTCTGACTCTATAACTATGAATAAAATGACAAATCTTCGTAAATGTGAGTGAGGAGAGAACTAAGAACTCAGTATACATTGATTAATTTGCAGTTAGACGAAGGAACTTTATTCTTTCCTTGCTCTGAATTTATAAACCATCTCATAAACTTTCTTTCAATAATATTTGTTACTATTTAAGTATTATTTATAATAGGAGTGAACACAAAGGTGCAATAGATTGTTTACGCTTGATTAGCCGTATCCATAGTTCGATAAAACTATCCAAACTGTTTCCTTTTCTCTATCCTATTCTTTCTACCTCTAGGGCAGGTAATATTAATCGATTTTATCGTACTTAATTGATTAATCCTATTTATGGCTCTGATACAATGCAAGCAAAAGTACAACGGAACTGTTACGTACGGGATTCAGTGCATGATTCTGATATTACTTAATTAAATTTTAGATTTTTTCATTATTTTCCCGAAAGGTACTATTTCTATTGGTAGTGTAAAAGTATATGGTTATTCAGTTGCAATTCTGTCATTCCGTACTGAAATCGAGTAAATATTGATAAATCAATAATAATTTAATTAATCTGTTACATATTTTATTTAACGAGTACCGAATATTGAATATGATAATGCTAATAATATGTAATATATTATATCCGCTACAACGGTTGTAGTGGGCTTTTTTATAGATATTTTAATAAAAATATATTACAATATGCAAATATTGGAAATAAGATCGCTTATGCCACAGACAATTTAAATGTAATACTATATTTGACAACTTCCAAGAGAATAAATCGTTTAAAATATTTTTCACAGTTGATAATACCGTGGATCGGACTCCCCTGAATGTGTACCTGCGTATAAATAGCTGCGAAATCCATGATTTTGTAAAACACGGAATCTATACTAGTTGCTATAAACTATGCATATCATAACTATTAAGATCTCACCGATCGTAACCATGTTCGTCATGTCCGTTAACTTCATATTTTCTACAAGTAACTAAGAAGTGCACATCGACATCCGTCAACTATGTAGTTATCCTTTAACGCATCTAGGCATTGACATAATGTGGACCGGACCCAAGGTGATCTCCAAGCACATCCCGGTGGAGTCGATAGTGGAGCTGACCTCGGTGCTGCGCCGCCCGCCGGTCATCTGGGACAACATCCACGCCAACGACTACGACCAGAAGCGTCTGTTCCTGGGACCCTATGCCGGCCGTAGCACGGCCCTCATCACCAAGCTGAGAGGGGTACTCACCAATCCCAACTGCGAGTTTGAAACCAACTATATCGCTATGCACACCCTGGCTCAGTGGAGCAAGTGAGAGCCCCGCTTCCTTTAAAAGCATTGTTTAGATATTTTAATCGAAATCATGTAGTTTTTACCGATTTTTATTAGTCTGTTTTTGTATCGTTTTGTTATACAACAAATGACATCTGAAATCTTTAATTTTGTGTTTTTGTTTATTTTCGTTAGTATAATTTCTGTCCATAATATTTTGAGTAGTGCAGAGTAGCCTTTCAAAGATAACAAGTAATATCTGAAAATGGACCTCGTCAAATTATAGGTTGATAAATTTGTAAAATAAATGTAATGGATTTTTTTAGTTTGTTTAAAATTTCAGGTAAATTTGTATTTTAAAATGGCTATAATAGATTTTCCAAAAAATAATCAGGATATATGCTTTTACCATAACATGGCAGAAGGGCTATCTAACTTGTGTGAACTTTCATATATAATATTAATATGACCTACAGCCATAAAGATAAAGTATATAAATTTTGTTCCGAAAATGCATTGTTATATTTTTAGATAATATTGTAATCTGCAATTCTTAACAGACTGATATTTCTAGTATTTCTTGTTATATCGTTTGACTTTTGGTGAGTTTACTTAGCGTATTAATTAGTAATAATATAGTTTTTCCTTTACATTTTTCTGTTTTGTGTATACATAATACAGTTCTTGTGTTATACATGTTGATATAGTTGTAGTATGTTGACTTATTACACATCATTAGCTTGTTTTATTATATATTTTGAAATAGTATGCTTAGCCGCCAATTTTATAATCCAATTTATCATTTTTTATTATTAATAGTTTCATATATTGTATAGTAGTTTATGTATAGTCTGGGTTAGTCATGAGTTGGAATGCCAATCCATATTTAATACGCGAGTCAGGCGTAATTGAAATAGGCGACAACTTGATTAACGAACACGTCTTATCTGACTTGGATCATGCTTAACATTATTTTTAGATTTAAATTAAATTATATATTGACTTGTTAAAGTTGATTAAAACTAATTTTATTTAATTCGTCAGTTCTATGTTTGCCATGAAGTATATAGTGCGGTTTATTTTGCGGTAAATAGTTCTACTAGTTCATAAATTTAAATCAAACATAAACGAAAGGCATATTTAATGTGTATGTAATAATAATTATAGCAGATTCAACTTATACTTCCTATTTGAATTTTTAATTGTCGCTATAGAGAATATTTGTGTTTGATTACAAAATAAACGAATTATATTCTGTACCGTGCTGTATAACGCATTCTCTAATCCAACTTCACAAAACCAAATATATTTATGTTTAGTATTGTTGAGCTTTAAATCTCGCTCTTAACAGCGTAAGGGAAGTTAATTAAGAAAGTATTGATTTTAACTCTGTTTAATTTGTCATTTTAACACAATCTTATGATGTTGAACCATCTTTATATATAAGTAAATGCTTGTCAGCATTTTAACTTGTCTTGCATCAGGCATAATTATTGTAATACGATATTTCTAATTTAATATATTTGTGGCGTGTTGAAAGAGTTCTAATCTCTAAATTTCCCCTACTCAGATCGAATCAAGACGAAACCCAGCGTCAGGCAGCATTCAGCTCCAGTCCGGTTCGCTCGGACATCAAACTGGAGCGTGACGGTGGTGATCTCGAGGTCGCCTCCTCCTCCACGTCGTCTCATCGGTCTCCGGACGGCGGCCAGGAGGACGGTAGAGCCCCGGGCGATGATCAGGGCTACTCACCGACCAAGGCTCTCGAGGCCGCTCTACGTGATTGGCTCAAGATTATGGGACAGGTGGGGCCGTTCACTTTGTGCTCTCTGTCTGGGTCTATATGGTTAATTAACCTCCCCTTCTTTGACTTCTATAAAAACGTTAAAATGACAATTCTTTCGTTTTATAAATATTGATAGTCAACATTTATAACATTTATAACGTTTTGTGTTTTAATCATGCTAAATTGTCTATTAGTAAGTCAATGATAATAACTAGTTTTGATTAACAATTATAATATATATTCTACTATTATACTAATGTAATTACAGTATGATATCAAACGGATAATGCACTATCATATTTTAGACAGTAATACGATTAAAATTAGGTAAACTAAATGTATTGTTTTTCTGTGACAATCTCTATGAAATAATATTACATAATTAATTGTTTCTTCAAATACTTTCTTTTGGTTAATTAGTCTTCGTATATTAGCGCTATAAAGACAATTTATATTTGAGGTGGATTTTTTTACTCATTAATATATATTATGGCTTAATGATATTGATTAACATTGTATTATTATGTTTGATAAGGAATAATTGTCAATAAATAATTTTGTAATTACAACATTAACATATAATTTTAATGTAGTTTATTGCGCATTGTATGCCCATCATAAGTTTATATCGACCGAAGGGAAATTACAGAAAGTTAATTAAAAACACAGTAAGCTACAATATAGCGTGTTCAAGGAACAACTGATCATTTGATTCTACTTTTTGTACCCCCTCCGTTCGTCATCAAACAGACAGTCTTGAGTGTCGGATTTCATAGACGTTAGCTAAATCATTTATGTTTATATCAGGTCTATTTAGATTGAAACATGTTAGGTATGTTTTTATGGCATCCACATCACAACAAGTTTTAATTCAAGCCTGATTCCTACTGAATTTTTATGTGTGATTTATTTATTTCTCGTCAGATCAATAAAATTTTAGAATGTAATAGATTTTTAATTCTCACTGATTTATCCGAGGGATTTTCGAATCGTTTGTTTGAACTACCTATTATAATAATATAATCCAACTAATTTTGAATAATATGTACCTTTATTAACATTTATTTACCACCTCCATTTTTTCTCCATGATTGTGTGTTTGTTTACTGTTTGTCTAAGCGATTGTTTGGTTATAACTCAGTCAATTTTAGGAAGTTTACAATTTCTCTTCGAATAGTGTGACGAAAATTCCTTTCCCAAAAAATATCTGTCTAACTGTAGTTATATTTAGGATTTTTGGATCTCTTAAATTTATATTATGTTTTGTTTTTTTCATTTGATCAATTACCAGGTCATTCCTGACTAAATTAAGTAAGCCTAGTCTGGTTATGCTACTGAGAATGTTACGCGCGGCTTCTAAGTATATTTTTGTTATTATTAACATCATTTAAAAATATGTGCTATGGCGTACATGTGCCAAAGTATGTTAAATTAAATAGTAGGTCTGTACAAATTAATACTATGAACATTATGTTACAGCTACCGGTTGAAGAACATTCAAAGACATAAGCGGTATCTTACTGGTTAGGGGATTGAAAGGGGATATAGATTTTAATCTCATTCATTAATAATTATGCTTCAGTTGGTAATGGTGTCGACAGTTTAGTTGTCGTTCTGCAGCGATGATTTAGAGGATGTCTGCAACTTCCGGTTAAGCTTGTTGCCAGTGTTAATTTTTGGGTAATTCCATGAGTGATTGTGAGTCCAAGAGAACATGGCTAAGATTTATATATTATGTGTTTTAATGGTTATGATATTGAGGTATATAGCCCTGCTTATAACATAGTGATAACTACATTTTGTGTTTAAACTGCATAATTTATATTTGGCTTTATCACTTGAATAATGTCTGAAATATTGTTCATTTTGAGACAGGAATGTCAGAGAATAAGAATTTCTTTTATAATCTGAGGAATAAAACAAGTTTATTTGATAGTATGTCAGGGAAACTTATTAAAGTTATATACACTTTATTTATATTGCTCGTAACTCGACAATGCAACTTAATTGGAACTGATCGATAACATAATTATTACTCATTAATTCAGCTTTGTGGAATCCTATTAAAATCCAGTCATAAATGTGACGACATTTGCATAAATATATATTTATATTACTATTTTATTTGACGCGCACAGCAAATTCCAATTTATGTCTAATCCGTGTCGGAACTGTTGACATATCTGTTAAATTAATTTATATGTTTAATTCTATTTTTATTACGTATATATTTGTTTATATTTTAGTCCGATTAGACATTATATTAATTTTGTGTCGTTGAGAAAATCCTGATAAGATTTAGTCCGACCAAAATGAACCATTTAAAAAAGTGACTCTATGTTTGACAAAATTTATGCGTAAAATAAAATAAATCCAATTATAGGCCTATACCTGAATTTCGACTTATTTCGCCGTAAATCCATTTCACCCAACTTATCGCCCCGCCCAGGAGAAGAAGGTGGTCCCCTCCCGCAACCGGCTGCGCAACCGTAAGTCGGTCGCGAAGGCTCTGATGGCCACCGCCGCCGGCTCCCTTCCCGCTGCTGACGCGGTGGCCCTCTGTAGTTCCGTCACCGGGACCGAGCTGTTGTCGGACAGTGAGGCGACCCGACTGGACTCGTTGCTGGTGGAGGACAACCCGGCGGCGCTGGCTGTGGCGGCGGTGGTGGCCGCGGTCAAGGTGGAGGAGGCCCATGGCAAGGCGGATGCCATACCGGCCTCGGCACTGCATGTGAGTATACGGACTGGTCTCTAGTGTTGTAGTTAGAGGAGATTTAGGAGCATAATACATGTTTGCTTAAATTATTGATTTTTGAACAGTCTGTAAAAGTGCGACGTGATTGTTTATTTTAAACATTGTTTGTAATTGGTTTATTTTTAGTACTCAGGGATTGACACTTCATAATATTATTCAAATAGTGTTTTCATAAGGTTTGTACAAACACTTTATATATATAATGATAAAAATAACTTTTTTACCCCTTAAATATTATTAATAATCTTTTACGTTAATTTTTAGGGTTTTTGTATCTATTTGTCATAATAAAATTAGGAACAGATTTCTAAACTGAGATGCACTATGGAGTAAAGAGATAGCCATAGCAAGGAATAGGCGTCATAATAATTGAATATTAATTTACAAAATATTTTTTGCTATTAACAAGAATGGATGCGTTATATTAAAACATTTTTCATACCATTATTACCACTGGCAGTATAGCTAGCCAAGCACATCTTATAATATCCTCTCTACCGATTCCAGAACCTGGACAACTGTATCGGGAGCGGAGTGAGCATCGCGGTGTCCAAGTTGAACCCGTGCCTCAGTCTGACTCTGCCGCCCGTGGTCCCCGTCGCCACCCCGCTGCACACCCCCTTCGACAACTTCATCACCCCCTCTGTCGTGGACTTCGCGCCGTCTCTCTCGAGTGCGGCTGCCACACCGGTTCCCATGGATACGGAGCTGGAGGAGGACCAGGATATGATGCAGGTGGGATTTTGGGTCGATGGGGTAATTCCCCCCCTCCCCTTCTTGCCGCAAATCGTGATGGTTCTAATTTTAACAAATAACTTTTCAAGAATTTTCATGTATTTACATAAGAATTTTCATTTATATTGGATTTCATTAGCATTTGAGTGATTTTTATAGGAAATGCTGTTGTGCTATAAGCTCTTTTATTTTGTGCCAACTAAATTTCATGTACCAACAAGATTATAATATAGCACTTATAATAATTTGGATCCAAATTTCGAACTCCAAGTATATTTTATTTAATCACATCCAATGTTCGGAGTAGAAAACAGCAGCTCCCGAATATGTTTATCGATTACTTTTGTATGTCACACTTGCACGGTGAACCGAGTCTGAATAACTATCTGGCTTGTATTAGCTCGAAGTGAATTATATTGGCCTACTCATACAGGCCTAATCAACCTGCGTATTGAAGTGCTTTACACTTATATAGTTTGAACATGTTGTCTTCACGTCACTTACCTGTCTGTCAATGCTTGGATGGTATGTTAGTCATTTCGGTTACTTAAATAGAATTGGAGTGTGATGGCCTCTTATCGATCGTACACGTTATTATTAACTTAATGTAATATATTTATGTGTCATCATATTTAATTGTTCAAGTGTCTTGCTTTTATTTACTATATAATATATTTATTACTTAAATTTTTTTGTTATTGTAGAATTGCGTACTTTTGTGGGGCCGAATATTTCTGTAGATCGTTTGTAAAGGCTCATATTGATTTAATGATACTATAGTATGTGAGAAAGTGGTCAAATATTATGCGAAAATGTATCTAATTTTTGGACCTTGATTCTATAATGAATAACAAATTTGATACAATACAAGCATCGTGTTTCTGACCAAAAATGACTGTTTAATTCAGAATGTGATAAAGAGTTGGTGTACTCTGATAAAAGTAACTTTAAGAACAAACATAGACGCATAATATAGAATAGTTATTTCCATTTAAATCATAACGTTTTTACCTAGTGCAAAATGGATGGTTATGCTCCTGATATTATACTTTTTACTGTAACTACTCATTATTACCTTCGCTATTGTCTGTTTTATACAAGCATATTATGTTATAAAATTTTGGTTATTTTATGAAGGTATATTCTCCTAAGTATTTCAATTATCTAATTTTTACTTCCCCTTTTTCCTGCTTTTCGTTTCACTGGTTAATTTATTATTTTTTAAGACTTCTTCATTTTTCTGCTTTCTACAATTTACACGTTATGATTGTCGCTGTTCATTGCTTATAAATGTCTTCAGTAGTATCTTAATTTGTTTGTATTTTCAAAAAAATTACGTAATGCAGTTTAAACTATCATTCTTCTTCTATACCGCCTATATCAGTGCACACATGTGACCCCCTCTCTCCACCGCCCTGTTAAGGTGGACAGTCAAGCCTCCGGTCAGGGCAGTCTGACCGACCTCGCCACCGCAGTGGACATGCCGCCCTCCAACATGAGCGGCTCCGCGCACCACGACCTCCCCGCCACTACCAACGATCCTGCCGGCACCACAGTCCCCCCCGCGGTGACCCCCGGTGATGAGGACGACTTGTCGGGCGGTGAGGAGGAGGAGGACGAGGAGGCGGTGACAACGGCCGATCTCGCTCTGCTGGTCGACTTCTTCTTCCTGCCCTACGAGCACGGCAACCAGGGGGTGCGCATGCTCGAACTCTTCCACTGGTTGCGGTGTAACGCGCACTTTGTGGCGGAGGGGGGTGGCGGCGGCCCGGATAAGGCTACTAATTCTCGAGAGGTGGGTGGTTGACTTTAGTGAGGTGCCCAACTTTAGACTCTGACAATATAATAATTGTCAACTGCAGACTAGAATGGATTATATTGTGTAAAATGTAATTTTTTAAAAATTTATTTGTAATTTTAAGGTGCCGTTAACATAAGTCGTACTGTTAGTCGTCTTCAAAAGGATTGCCTCTAAAAGAAGTCCGAATATTAAACTATAAAGTTATGTTTTAGTTACACTAAAGGAAGGAATTTTGAAGAATAATAATTACTTTCACTACGTTATAAAACTCCCCACAGCACATGCCCCTCTTGTCCCCCTTAGGCGGCACACTGGCACGAGAAGGCGCAGGAGTTCAACCTGGAGGTGGAGCGGGTGAGGGCGCTGTGCAAGAAACTGATCCAACTGCCCAACCGGTCCCTCCTCTGCGACCTCTACCCTTACATAATGGACATGCGTGCCGTGCTCTCCATGCTCAACACCTACTGCAAGTGGCTCGGTGAGTTAGTTCCTCTACCGCCATTCCACACTGTACCTGGCCTCATCTGGCATGATAACTGATGCCTAGCATGGAATGTTTTGTAGAAGAAATATATAAAGAAAATTCTTAGATCACGCGCATACTTTCAATACATTAACATAATCTATAACATTATAAATTGATTATTCATATAACACAAAATGCATATAGAATTTATTTGTTTAACAAAATTAATAGTTAGTCCTACTTTAATATGTTTACGTTATGGTTACAATATACTCAATTTATCGCCCACACTGGCGAATAGCCCTTAATCAGAAGGTTGTAAGAAAACTTTTTCATGTCTCATACCTGCCAACAGTCCCTGATTTTCAGTTGAAATGTCCCGGTTTTCAGAATTCTTAATCTAAAAAAATTATATCACTATTTTCTGCTTTTTGGCACATAAACATACCTAATAGGATTTTTTTCGCTCCGCGCGTTTG
>JAUZND010006394.1:0-10783 GCA_034780555.1 Coelogynopora nodosa | reverse complement strand
GTATGGTCTATTTTTAGCCATGACTCATGAATCTATTTATAAGTGTGGTCGAATCCACTCTTCCTATACTACTAACAAATAATCGTTAGTTTTTTTTTCACCATCCCCCTGGTGTGAAAATAATTGTCCAATGTGCTAATGTTTGCAGAATACAACATTATCATATTGTTTTACGTTAACCGGAAGGAATATTATTAATTCGCAAACATAATTATACTCACTAGTGAGTATAATTATTATAGCACTGTGATATTAATAATATCTTTAAATTTCTGAATATTGTAAATTTTAAGAATAATTCACTATTATACGAAATTCCGCTAACAGACAGTCATATAATTAATTTGACTCTCGAAATTAGAAAAATATGTAATACAATATCTGCTACACCTGACTACCCTATCTAACCGCTGCCTCCCAGAATATTTAAATAATTGGCCAAGACAGTGTCATGTAATTTCGTGCTAGTTTAAATGCGATACTCAATTTTACTCGGTAAATACAAAAGGCAGTAATCCCGAGTACAGATTCACAGATAGTCATCCAGAGTTACAGAGTCACAGACAGCTTATCGAGTCCATGTTCTCTTCCTATCTTTCAGGAAGTTCTGGACTCGCAATCGCCCTGGCGACCAACTGAAGGAAGCGACTGGCGGAGGCAACACCCGCAGTACCGCTATCGCCGCCCACGAGGACGACCAGCAGCAGTCCACCGCTCTGCCAACCTCGCTCCATCACCACAACATGGATGGCGACCTCGAGGATGACAACTTCCAACAGCTTGACTCAGAAGCAGCCGAAAATCAGGAGCATCCTGTCTCCGAGGCGAGTCTCGCCGCTATAGCCGCCATCATTCCTGGGTTGAACGACGGCGCAGTTATCGATCTTAACCAGGAGGAGGAGGAGGACAGTGAGGAGAAGGAGAAGGCTAAGGCGCGCGCTATTAAGTCGATCCCACGGCAGTTTGCCACCAATTGGGCCAGTGCTCGGCTGGCCGCCATGCCCGCTCTGTTGCCCAACAATGTTCGGCCCATGCAGCCTATGACCGGCCCTGCGCCAGTTAACCCGAGTCCGATGCCCCAGCAGCAGCAGCAGCAGCAAATGCAGCCGATGCCCCCGCCGCAGCACAATATGATGATGCGTATGCCGTCGCATCACCAGCAGGACCAAGGTGACTGTCTCACGATGTTGTGTGTCTCGTGTGTCTTAACTGGTCTAATATTAATTATTTAAGTATAACTAGCTCACATATTTAACGAATACTTATCGTGGTATCTAGTAAAAATCTGGTTCCGGTAAAATTCCCATCTAGTGATTTATTTAAATGTTAATAATTAAATAATATTGGCTTATATTATATACAACAAGTCATATAACAAGAAATCGGCTATATCGATGATAATTTGAGCTCCAAAGTAATTACAATTTACAATGTTTCTAATGAACACACTAAGAAATTAAGGAAATATGTGTGATACAAATTTTCTGTCAACGAATGAATGGATTAGATAATATGTCAATCAAGCGTCTGTCAGCTGAAAGTAGTTCCGAAAATGTTTAGGTTATTTTACAAATTTTTAAAAAACAATTAACAGCGAGTATTAGTCTCTCAAATCCCATTATAGAGTTTATTTATTATTTCCAAATGGGTCCCAATATGACACCATGAATATTTATCGTAGATTTTTGTGTTTACTGCTAGATTATTGTTTTCAATAATCAAACAAACTTTAAATTATGATATGAATATTAATTAACTTTTAAAAAGAGCTATGTATCGATCACTAACTACTTACATTTCAATTTAGAATTAAATTGGTATATAGCATTTTGTAGTGCATCTTTATAAAAATATTTGTTATTATTATTAATCATTGTAATATATCTGCGCATGTTTTCCTGTGTTAATTTGCCATACGTTTATTTATTAGTTGATATTATTATTTAGATTTCTATTATTGTATTAATTTTTATTTTATTGATTTTAATTAATTTACTTAACACAATTGATTATTTCTTAATTCAAAAAGTTGATGGTGGTACTTCAATGACGACTAAATTTGTGCATAGAGCTACTGTTTTGCTGAAGCTACTATATTGGAAAATATTTATTGATGTATATTTTTTGAAAACTGTTTAAACATCATACTATTCTTTTTTATTGGAATCGACACTTTTTACAGCTCTTTTCAAGGTAATTCAGTCAAGTATTAGAAAACTTTTATTCCACTTTTAACCCTTCATAAAGAAAATAAGATTTTATGTGGATTTTAATCTTTGGACGATGTGGGTATTGATCAGTGGATTATACGTAATCATTATATCTTTTAATTTATTATCTTTTCTATATATTTTTTAGTTTAAAACAATTTTACGCATTTTTTTAGCAAAAGCGACTCATAACTTTCCGAGTTACATGTAAATCAATTAATAAATACTAAAAATATATACCGTGTAGGTTACCAGTTGTATACACCTGATTATGGAGATACACAATTTCGAACTATTTTACATATAATATTTACTATAATTCGTTTGTTTTAACCCAATTAGCACAGATGTTTGTTCGTTTACTGCTCAAAATCAACTAAGTAAATATTGAATTTTAACCCTTCGTACGTGGAGGGGGTACCGTATACCAATTTCCTTCCAAATAAATTAAGTTTTTGATAGAACGATGTATGATCCTGATTTTTTGACTCAATGACTAAACTACTTTTATCTTCTAACTAAAAAAATAGAATTTCGAATATTTTAACCTACCGGAGACTATTCAGTTATTATTCAACTATTTTATACCACTCCTGGGTCTTCTTACTTGCTGATGACATTAGAAGCTATAACTTGCAACATCAATGTAAAATTGAGTTTATCGTAAATTGTATACATTTAACTTTAATAATAAAATTTATTATTAAAATAACCAGCAATTTAAAATAATACTCAACTACATTTACTACTTATATGTTATTTATATAAGTAGTATAATAATAAAAATATACCAAACTATTATAGATCTAGTGATCTGGAATCAAATGCAAAAGAATCAAGTCAATTGGTTGCATAGATAAAAATTTATGGCATATATGGTTATTTCCCCATAGATTTCTTAAACTGGAGTTTATGACGTAATAAGGTCATAAAAATGATACTAATTGATTAATTTTGTTATAAATAAAAATAGAAAGACAGGTCTTTAGAAGGTAGCTGTTTACTAAATTTCAGTTGAATCGGATTGTAGGAAGTTTGTCCAGGGGAGGGGGTAAACCAAGGAGCAAACCCTATAAAGTATATTCACGGATGAAGGGTTAATGCACTTTCGACTGCATATACAATATTTCATAGAATATACTGGCAAACTTGGTGATATAATGTACACATTTTTTAGACATTTAAACATTTTGTCTGTGTCGAAAAGTGTTTTAATATTTTACGCTGAAATTTTTATTGAACACTTACCATTCTTGGATACTTTATGCTAAATAATTGTTATAATAATTATTTTGACTTTAATTATCAAAAATTGTCAAAACCAATATTTTAACTTTTTGTAATAAGTATATCTTTGTGGTTAAAACTTCTAAAAGCGTTTGGTCGTGATAGGGTTAATTAGTATATGAATTGAAAGGAGGGTCAATTGTTTGCTATAATTATGTAAACATTTGCGTGGAACGATCCACTTCCCTATGACATTAATATCGGAACTTGTGCAATTTTATGGGACTTTACCAATAAACGAACTATAACTAACTCTTCCTTGTTATTTTTCACATTGGAGTGTAACGATTGTTACGAGCTTAA
This sequence comes from Coelogynopora nodosa, assembly GCA_034780555.1. Taxonomy (NCBI): domain Eukaryota; kingdom Metazoa; phylum Platyhelminthes; order Proseriata; family Coelogynoporidae; genus Coelogynopora; species Coelogynopora nodosa. The sequence goes on along the minus strand of JAUZND010006394.1, from coordinate 6,983 downwards.
AAAACTGTAATACTCTATCAGTTGTCAAATTTATATAGCTGAACTTCAAATGATACAGGTCTATGGAAAGACCATTATCAATTTTCTTTACAAATTATTTTAAGAAAGATTTAATTTGATCAGTAACGCCCATACTAAACCCAGAAATCTAAGTTTACAAACAATTTACGAACATATGAATTATAACTTTAAACTATTATAAATTAAATGGAAAAAAAATTTGTGGGATATTTTGTAATCAACATATTATATTTAAGAGCACATAATAATTAAATAATTATGTATGACTTTATAAATTACTCTTTAAAAATATTATAATTATCAGAAAATGACTACAGTTTCCCCTCGATAACACCGTTTAATACGAAGTATATATATATATATATATATATATATATATGGATATATGAATACATTTAAGTAAACACAAACAATAGTTTTTACAATATGTATGCTTTCAATGTAGAATTTGTTTAGAATGTAGCTGTTTTTTACGCCATCGTTATTGACCTCCTCATTAAATAGAAAATGAATAAAATAAATATACATACTTATAATTTCAGATGGTTTCATGTCTGGCCCGCATGTTCGCCCGCCAAACATGGGCCCGTCAATGAACAGACCAATGCGCCCCGACTCTGGACTAGCCCCCGCTCCACTTCCACCCAACAGTCAGGGGCAATTCCGGCACTCGGTACCCCCACGTTTCCCTCAGGGAAGAATGCCCCCTCCACCGCCACAGAACCACAACCAAGAGGACCCCTTCAAACAAGATTATCAAGATTTCGAAGATTACCAAGAAGAAGATGAATCCATTTATGTTGAAGAGTTCAAGCCGCCACCCCCGCAGCAACATCAACAACACATGCAGCAACAGCGTTTTGGTCGACCTCAGTTTCCGCCCAGAGGCCATCCTGGATTCCGACCTCCAGCCAATCTCAGACAGGGATTCCCTCAGGCATCCAATCAAAGAGGTCCACCACCACAACAGCAGCAGCCCAGAGGCAACTTCCCACCCCGCGGCATGCCACACTTCCAACAACAGCGTCCTCCATTCCCCGGTGGGCCGCGTGGTCCTCCACCACCCAGATTTTCCGGTACAACAGGAGGACCCCCAAGGGGGGGCTTCCAGCCAAATGGACCGCCTTCCAAACGTCCCAGGGGTCCAATGCCCTGGAGGCCTACTCACGAAGCCTGGTGATCCGAGATGTTACTGTTAGACTATTCGTATTCTGTATTTTACATTAAAATTCAAACAAATAATCAACATGGCTGGCTGACCCTATAGAATGCATTTATTTTCTTCTAATTAAAATGAATTCTCACGCTGTAACATATTTTTTCAATTGAGTTCTTGCATCTTCGATTTGTTGGTTCATGTTGTTAAGTGTATAAATGAAACTTCTACTATATTGTGTACTCGAATAATGTATTTGAGGCTTGTTCATACAAACACACTTCTTTTGTTCACCTGTATTTATTGTCCCTTGTCTTGTATATGCTGTGTGTTGGTTTAATTTTGGAAATTAAATAAATTTGCCATAAAGCAAACATTTTATTATAATTTATCTTTTGCTTTTCAATTTTTATTTATTTATGCAATTTGTTTAAAGATATCTTATACTGGTAGGGCCTATGTTAAACTAATATAATGAATCTTAATAAAAAGTAAAATCAGCACAATTAAAGTTGGGAATAATTTTATTACTTTTATCGTTATATATTCAGACTTGAATAAATATTTTTCAACTTTTGCTTTTTATGATAAGTGAATAGATGTATTGAATCATTAATTTTTATAATGCTGTAAATATAATACTAATTATAAAATTTCGAACATTTAAGCAATCAACAATTACAACACACTTAAAATTCCATTTTTTATAAACATTTGAAATTCCCAAATTTCATTAAAAAAATTTCCATCTATTTTTAATTCCAGATTTCGACCAGATTTACTTACCAAAACATTGTGATAAACTGTTTTTCACTTTGCTTAATGGGTTATCTATGCTTTAAATTAGTTGGGTCCATGAACTTTTATGACATTCGGACTCTTAAAATGTCTTAAATGTATCCAGAAAAATGCTCCTAAATTCTAAAAAAATAATTTTTAGGCATTTGAAGGCCTGCAATAACTACAATATTATTATTTGGTCCAAATTAAAGATCGGATATTTGTTTAAGTAGGTACTAAATACATATTTTTAATATATAATTTTGCTTTTAGATATACACTAAAATATTAGACTCCAATTATATTTTAGGTAGACTAGTTTTAATGCCTATGACCATCAATCATAGGCATGTGACGCGACGAAATACATATTTCAATGCAAATGGGATTATTCATCACGAAAAGGTTTAGGTCTACTCATATTTTAAAATTACAAAATATTATAAATAATAGTTTGACATTTTTCTTGATTCCTATTGCTAATGCAACAGATTTTAAAACCGATCCAAACCAATCATTAAGATAATTCTGTTATGATTATGATGAATATTAAAATTAGTTTTGTAAACTAATTTTTTAAAATTATGTCGCCGACTGATTACTTTTCAAAAACTCGATAAATAATTTCCTATATTATTAATTTATTGTGCATGATATAATTGGGTAATAATCCACACACAATTTGTGTCAATATCCAATAAAAGTATTTAAAATTAATTTTTAACGTTGATATTTTTGAAATTGACTGTAATGTTGCCTATGATTGCTTGATTTGCTATAACATTTGTATAGTATGCAAAGGTTTGGTAATAAACAGTTATGCACACATTTTTCGAGAATTATGTATATATACCTACAACCATTATACATCATTATTCATATGAAGCATGCATTTAGTAATTATTGTGTAATTTTTAAGAACATTAAATTTTAATAATATTTGAACCCTTACTTTTATTCCATGTTCTTGTAATAAATAAACGGGGATTAGGTAATTAAAATGACTTTCATTTTAATCAATGAAAAGTTAGTTACTATAAGATAAAATTAGCTCTTTTCACATAATTATTTTTTTAAATACTGTCAGTTTATAATATTAACATATAATTATATTATAACTAGCAGTGTTTTTTCCTTTTTCAGCATAAATATGTGTTTAGCAAAAATTCAAAGAGTAATTTCTTTATTTTCAAAGACGAATGGCTTCGATCGAATTGCTAAATCTATTGTTCCAATATCTGCGGACGATAAGCTTATGGTGGTTGAGTTTAAAGTAACGGAAGAAATGTGCAATGGTCACGGCAACTTGCATGGCGGCTTCACTTCTTCTATGGTTGACATAGTCAATACAATAGATTTATTAAGGCGAGGATTCAATCCTGGTGTTTCTGTGGACCTTTCGTTGATGTAAGTTTCTAATTAATTATTTTATTTTTATTATTTATCGTATATTTGAAAATCGTTTATGTAAAAAAACTTTAAATAAATGTCGATCTATTGATTTATTATGCATATATAATCATAACAAATCATTTTGTTGACAGTTTAATATGCTATTAAAAACGTATTTAATATTTTAATCAATATAGTGAAAGTAGTCTAATGATGTTTATTAATCATTCGATATTCATTTCTGTCTATTGCATACCGTTTAGCATATTTAAAAGCTTATTACAATATAAACAAAATGATTGGTCATACTTTTTTATGGATCTATGTATTAATAGAATAACCAGTATATATGTTCTTAATAGTTGTTATTAACAACTATTAAGAACATATATATACTGGTTATTCTATTAATTTATGGTACATAGATCCATAAAAAACTATGATCAATCATTACCAAAACTGACAAATCAATTTTAAGTTTATTAATAATAAACTTAAAATTGATTTGTCAGTTTTGGTAGAAACGTTACTAAAAAACTATAGTTGAAAATTATTTAGTATACACAAAACATCCGTTTAGATAACATTTTGTAGCTACAGTAACTACTGTCTATATATTTGAATAAATATCTACTTTAGATTGATTATGCTGAAATATTGTGTATCTACATATAATATTAATCTTTCACTGACATGGAGCAACGTACCCTCCGATACAATTTACTAAGGTTTTCAAAAACAATAAAAAATTATATGGTATTCTATTTTTTTAAATTTTGTATTTTAATTGAAATGTCAAATTAATATATTGGACTATTTTGATTGCATGAAATACTTGTATTTAATTAAATATGAATAGTAATTTTATATTCCATAAAATGACATGTGCTGTTTTTTTCAGGTATCTTTCTTCTGGACAGCTAAATAGTGACATTGTTATCGAAAGTGAAATCTTGAAGGCTGGGAAACGTTTAGCCTTTTCAGTGGTACACATTCGCGACAAAGAATCGGGAAAATTGCTTGCTCATGGAAAACATACTAAATACATTGGAAATTAATTAACTTTTCATATATAATATTTTGTGTTATATATGTTATAAGTATTTTTTTTATATCCTGTACACTAGATTTATTAGTAATTAATTATAAAATTTATTCAGTTGAACAATTTTAATGTTTGCAATTATTTGATATGTTTTGTTGTATAGCCTAGTGCATATCATTCATAGATTTAAAATGTTATGTTATAATTTTTTATTCTTTTAATTTATGAGTGCATCACACAATGACTTACATTTCAAATAAGTTTCTTTTTTAAAATTATATTCAGGGGAAAATTACCCGAAATAGAATTTATTTTATTTAAATTAAAAAAATTTAAACAGTTTAAATTAATTAAACTAATTAAATTCATCAGTAATAAGTTATTTTTTTTCAGTATTTCTAAAAGTCATATGGTAATAAATAACAGTTTGCCATTCAATAGTGTTTAGATTTTTTCCCTATTGTTAAACGATGATTTCCCTGAAGTTTGTAAACATCATTCAGAATGTTGTCAGTTCAAATAAAATTAGAGAAAAAAAGTTTGATAACAATTTACATATTACCATGAGATGGTAATGACAAAACTTTGACATGTTTTAACAGTTTTTTTAATTTGTATCTTAATACAAAATCGTTTGAAGCAAAATGTGGTGCTGTTATGTTATATATTATATAACTTTCCATGGTATGAAAAATATATCCATTTTGTTTTTCTATTAAATTCACTAAAATGGCATTGTTCTACATTAATAGGTAATTTGCTTATATGCCTATTCTATAGTTTAGATAAAGTTAAGGTAAGTTTAGTCAAAGTAATATAATTAATAAGACCTTATACATTGTATTATAAATGAAATCTTCACCTAATTACTGAAAAATAATACAAGCGTAAATTTTGGCATTTGAGGGTAAATGCAGTAGGATCTACTATACGTCATTTACATCTGAATGTACACGCTACAAGTACTTTATCTGAAAGGATCATATTTACATCATAGCACGATCATAGCACGATCATCACAGCACGATCATATTTACAAAAATGCGACTAGAAAAGGTTCGTGAAGAATAATGCCAACAATTCATGAAATGTGGTAAATATGATTTATGCTATCACCACAATAAGGAAAGACAAACTGGGTTGGATTAGAGCTTTTCATTTTCAAAACCAAGACTTTTAGAGAAATATTGAAGTCTGTGCTTCAAACTCAGTTCCCGTATACCTTGAAAGTTTGTCCAATTATAGTGTTTTCTTTACAAATGCATGTATGTGCATTAAAGTTGCTCCCTCTGCTATTCAGGAACCACTTCGTAACATTGTGTATAATTATTATGTTGTATAATGTAGGTTTTTTGCAATTCATGGTATTATATAGTACTATTTCTGTAGCAAGCTAGCCTATATATTTCTAGGAGATTTAAATTATAAGTTTGAAACATTCAGAAAAAAAAATTTGGAACATTTAAACATTTTACGTAAATTCTATTTTCTAGCTTCCATGCCAAAAAATATAGATATATATGTTAGCATGAATTATTAATTATGATAACATAATCGGGTATTGAAATATCGGAATCATCAAACTTTTTCTGAATTAATGTAAGCGAAGCTACTAGGTGTATATATAATAGGCAGTAACTCCATATCACGGTATAAATTATTCAAATATAAAAATATATATTACGAATGAATATATAATTAAAATGAATATTGATAATGTTTGATTATTATAACATTTATCTGATTAAAAACGATAAAATTCGAAATCGTGTATAAAAAAGTATGAAATAGCATTTAAAATTATTCAGAAACCCAACAAGAAAATTTTATAATTCGGGGTGAAACAAAAGTTTTTGTCCCTAGTTAAAACAAATCTATAGTATTAATTTAATGTTATTTATTGCTGCTCGTGCGAAACAAACTCCAGAATATTTTAGAGTAAATGTTGAATTGATTGATTATCTTAGTAAGAGTTGTAATAAACAACTTTAAAATCAACATTGCATATTAACAGCGATATATTTTATTTGTATAATGTGTCTTATCGTAAATTAAATTACACCAAGTAATGTATGTCACAGTGTTTTACATATTTTAAGATCTTAATTAGTTACCTGTTTATTATTTATATTTGTTTGAGGAGAAAGAAAATTAATCGACATTGTTTAGAATGAACAATTGCACTTCATTTCATAAAGTTGAGCATTAAAAGTTTACTGTTTCACATTTTTAGCGCATTTAAAATATTCTTTACGTCCGATAAAATGATTAATCATCGCTATTTATACTCTAAGAAACCAGAAATACAATTTGTATTACAAACGTATGAAATACAAACGTTTCATGTCATGAAACCTTTGTAGTTAACTGTTACTAATTTATATAATATTTTCTCATAAGCCTTCTTATAAGTTTATTTAAATTTATTTACTTATCATATTCTAAATGTTATAAATTAAATATTAAATAATAAGTTAAAAAAAAAAAAAAAAAAAAAGACTGTAACTTTCAAGTCTATACTGGTCGCCGCGAGGGTGGATTACGCGAGGTTGGACAGGGTTGGTCAGGGGATCCATTTTATACCCCCCC
>JAUZND010006393.1:0-10784 GCA_034780555.1 Coelogynopora nodosa | reverse complement strand
GATAAGGTACACTGCTGGGATTCGAACCCGCTACCTTCACACTAAATCACCAGCGCCTTAACCGACTGGGCTATCTCACCCACTGCAGCTGCTGGCAGTAGACAAAGATGTCATTCGTCTGTGAGGGGAATTATTATTGGCTTAAGTTGGATGAAGTGCCAGTAGCAATACAAAATCGTTGTATGCTTCAATATCAAGACCGTTAGAAAGCATTGTAACAGGCCAGCAATTGCATTTGCGCCGGGAAGAGTAACAATAAACCAACTGGACCAGAGTGTCAACACCAACCTTGTGTTTATTTTAATCTAGGATTAAAAGGACTTTCTGAAACTTCGGCATCTTCCTGGGTTCGCCCAGAGTAAAATAACTGATGACAATTTGTTTGGTACATATGATACCATTGTAGCACGAGGTTGAAATCCAAACACCTTGAATTCACCGGACGAGTTCGGTGTGGTAGTTTTTCCACGGGTATTTCACCTTTATATTTGCGAATTGTTCCTGTGAAGGTAAGCTGTCTTCCAAGAAGAGCTCTGGCCAAAGTCAGGTCTGTAAAGAAATGATCCGCAGTACAGGTTTCTGTAAGCTCCATAACAACCCACGCTACCTTTTCTCACCTCTGCCATGTTACCAATGCGACCAAAGTGAATTTGAAAATCACATTATTATGCTGTAGTTTGTGTATCTGTGCATAATCACATAGATTATGTATAAATACATACCTATACGTAGAAAGTCGAACATGTACCTTACATGCTTAGATATATTATCTACTTATATTTATACATGTATTCTATACCTACACGAACTTATAATATCATTTGTATTGAAAGTTTTAGTAATCAAAGTGGCAGTAATACTTTCTAATATTAGGGTAGAAAAAAAAACCATGGCCATTAACCCTTCGTAAGTGGAGGGGGGGGGGGGTATGCCAATTTTTTTCAAAGAAATTAAGTTTTTGATTGAACTATACAACGTATGACCCTGATTTTTTTACTCAGTGACTAAAATACTTTTATCTAACTGAAAACTATAACAGAAATAATTTCGAATATTTATACAAATCAGAAAAAATTGTGTTATTATTTATTTATTTTATACCCCCCCCCACCTGGGTTTTCATACTTGCCGAAGATATTAGGAGTTGAAATTTGCAACAAATAAGAAAATAGACTAATAGAAGGAAAAAAACAAATAGAAAGAATAAGTTTATCGTAAATTATTAAAATTATTTATTCAAATAACCAGCAATTTAAAATAATACTCAAATAACATTCATACTACTTATAGCGTATTTGTATAAGTAGTATAATTATAAAAAATATATTAAAAAATGTATATAAAAAACATAATGATCTGGAATTATATGTAAAAAGAAACAAGTCAATTGGTTGCATTTAACAAAAGTTATAGCATTTATTGGTGAATATATAGCATATATATGGTTATTTTCCTATAGTTTTCCTAACTGGAGTTTAGGCCTTAATCAGGTTATAAAAATTATACCAATAGATTAATTTTTTTTAAATTAAAATCGCTCGACAAGTCTTTAGGAGGCATCTGTATATTATCAAATTTCAGCTTAATCGGATTATAGAAAGTTTGTTTTTACAGTGGGGTAGGTAAAATACCCCCCTCCACGTAGCAAACCCTAAAAGTATGTCCATATACGTGAAATGATAATTTCATTCTTACACAAACAAATTAATTGAAATATTTTCGAACAATAGTGCGCATATCTGTTAAACAATATATATAAAGACGTCAGAAAATTTCCACCAATTCCACGAAATTGTGATGAACTATTTGGAACATCTGGGGTAACTAGTAAACAAATGATGGAATTGTAATTTATAAAAGTATTTATTATGCATGTCTTTTTAAATTAACTTGATTCAACGATGAGATGATAATTAATAGTAAAGATATGGAAGACAGTAGTCGGTAAAACTTAAATGATGATATCTCAAAGCACTCATTAAAATTATTCACAAACAATTATAGTCTATTTATTGTTAACATTAAAAATCTGTTTTTCATATTTGTTATTTAGATAAAAGGATAATATTAGTAACTAAGTGCACTTCAAACGAACACTATGTACTGCTGTCGAGGCACACTACACACAAATTTAGATATAAAGTGTCTCAAATTAAGAGTTATTAATATATTATAGATAACCTTATTAGTGACATCTTGATCATTACAATTCTATAGTTTTCTGTCGTTCATTATTTCGAATTATAAGACAATGAACTAACCATCCTTACAGAAAAAGAAAAACCAGAATAATATTAAAAGTGTATTACAATTAATACAAAATGTATAGTGCTAATAAATTTTTGTAATAAGCTTTAAATTTTATTGTGGTTATTCTTTTGCATTCCTCACAGTGACCATTCCTTTATTTATTTATCATCCTTATATAATTAAATGTTATATCATATTCAACGACATACATTTTAAAATAGAAAACGGGACACTTACATAACCCTAGCGCATTTATACTTAACATGCACGACGTATATCATGGTCGGTAGTAATCAAGTTTCCTTCTTTATTCTTCAATAAATCTCTTTTCCACTTACAACCTAGCTATGAGCTGTTGTATTAAGGTGGTTCATTTGCTAATTTAATTATGGGGTTATCCGCAGGTGCCACAGATTATTGTGTTTAACCTTGGACTGAACGATGTCCCTAATAACGGTACGATACGGTGAGAGCGAATGGACGGAGCTTTCATCGATCGCAATCATTTACTTGCGAGAATGCCCGTTATTAATTCCTCTGATCTATCCTTCATCCCCCTTTCCAGATCAATGACTACATCATGATTGAGGCTAATGCTTATTTCAAGAGTTTCGAATTACAATTTGTCCAAATTTCATAATTAAAAAAATGGACGTTGATTTTCGCAGTGATTACAATTAGGACATAATTTCAATCTAAAAAACTCAAGCCTCCATCTATATATAACTGTCCCGATAGGTAAAACTGTTTTAAGCCAAAAAAAAACAATAAACACAAAAATCTGCAACAATATAACTTTATTGTAATATATATATATAATATAGTTAATATATAACAGTGAAATTGATCCAACAGTCTGTATCTTATATAATAAGATGTGAAGATGTAAAGATGTTCGGTGCACGTGTACTCATCAATGTATGCAATATATGTAGTATGTACAATTATAAAGGCGATCGATCAAACATCAAACACAAATGAAGCGTCTGCGCTTTCGTTGACAGTTATTTTAGAGTGATGTGGACAATGTAAAAAATACACAATTGTTTAGACAGATATATATTATATATATATATATTGATTTTATGTACACAGTTATGACTATTATATAATAAATTGCATTTATAATCCAAACTTTCGTCCAATATTGCCAGCCATTGACTAGGTCACTGGAAGAGGTTGCAGATGTCGTCGACAGCTCTTTCCTCCAAATCAATAACCGATGAGAAGAAGAGAAGAGGAGAGGGAAAAGGGAAAAACCAACACGCAACCAACAATTGAAGAATAAAGCTGAGATTGTCCGGGAAAATGAAAGTCATGATAGATTTTGGTGACCCGGTGAAAACGAGGAAGTAGAGCAATGGCGAGAGCTCGTCCATCGATTTGAGAGGAGAGAGAGAAGAGAGTGTGAGGTGAGAAAGGGGAATTAGATAAGGTGAGAGAAGAGTGAGAGAGAGAGTGTGGGGGTGAGAAAGAGGAATTAGATAGGTTGAGATAAGTGAGAGAGAGGAGAGAGAGAGAGAGCACATATAAACAACATATTGTTTTGGATAAAACATTAAAACTCAACTATATTATACTCGAAATATAGAGATTTAATAAAGAGACAAATCTCGATCGGCAAAAAACGAATAAAACATAGCTTGAAAGGTAATTTGATCTTCTCACTGTATTTCAGTATCACATTACTATCAATAAAGTTAAAAATCAATTTCGATAAAATCAATTATATTACTCATAAATATTGTGAGTAGTAGGAAAGAACTTTGTAGAATAAAATCTCGATAAAGGTAAAGCATACATAATACGACTTGTATTGTAAGTTACAAGGATGCCTAAATGATTGTTAATTCAGTTTGTAATAGCAAAAGAGAGAGAGTGACTAGAAAGTAATATAATAAATGTTGGTAGATCAACAAGACCTGCAATATAGAGTATAGAGGGCACAGCAAGAGAACAAATACTATTAGGACAATACTCTGGTGTCAGCAGGTACGCACGTACGAAAGTGTCTCCACACCACCGCAGGACCAACCTGTAACACATGTCATTACATAATAGTCAAAATAAATGCAGACAACTTTGAACTGTGTTTAAAAGAATGTTCAATCTCTGATAAACGGTGTGTGTATGTGTGTGTTAGTGATGCTAAAATCTCATTCTAAAATCGGTTCATAAAATGTTAAAAGCAATTTTATAATTGAAGAAACTTAATCTCGAACATCATTGGTAAGTAATGACGTGCCATGGTTGGTTGTCAAATTGTAGCGATGGTCCTATTAACACAAATATGTAACAAGTTCGTGTAAGATTTAGAGTTACAGTAGCGGTTACTTCAGTTATCTGCTCGCCACATAACCAGTGGCCGTGTTGTGGACTGACGCAGGAAATCAAGTCCTCAATTTGTGATGTGGATGAAAATAAATACCTTTCAGTGAATAATGAATCAGTATATTTTAATAATAATAACAATACTCTATACTATATATATAGACCCCTGCTTTTGTGGAACAGATTGGCTCGCATACAATGTTTAAAATGTTCAGTTACAATAAATATTTATAAAAACAAAGTTCACAGTCATTTAAAGGTTTAAAAAAGTTCGTTTTCCATTTGTTGAGATCTGTCTGAAAATAACCTAAGATTGACAGCCTAATCAATTTTAACTACAGTTTACAAACTCTAGAGTCAGCGATGGCGTTATCACTTAAATATATCACTTAAATATATATTTGAAGGGATACGCGAGATGCATGGCATGTCTCTCATGTTACTTGTGTCAGCTAATCAACTGATAGATGCCTCATGTTTATTAGCTGTCTACTGAAAAGAATTAAGAGTACAAAATTAACGTTTAGTCAATGTCATAACTTTAGTTTGAATTTAAAATAACAATGATTAACACCTAATGTTTAACAATAACTGTAAGGGATGCAAGATTTATCTGGAAGAATTCAGTAGAATCAACAGAATCATAGATATTATATAAATAGTGACGGTAGAGATTATGATACTATTCAATTCAATTTTATAGTATCAACTTTCCGTCGGATTTAAGAAAATACGTTAAACCCTCCTGATTGGACAATTGGTCTTCCTACTGTCAGTAAAAAGACGACCGACATAATCTTATATTGCCATCAACAGAATCAACCTCCACACCTGAGTCTATCCTCCTCATAGTCTGTACAAATCGCGAACTTATTTCTCCAGAATTGAAATGAAATCACCCGAAATCACACTAATCAACAGCGCCACATCCATAACCAATCATCAAGGGGTGAGAGGTGTTCAGAGAATCCTCTTCAGCCTCTGATGACCGAGGCTGGCCGAGGAGATGGCGGGACCCAGGGAGGAGGTTTGGGTCTGCCTCCAGAGGACACCGTGAATGGTCACCGCGTCCACCACAGTCGACAGGTGATTGGTTGACAGGATCTCATTGAAGTGCTTTCCTCCGCTGTTGTACCTGAGTTGCAGGGAGGGGGGGGTGGGGAATATTATCAGAAACGATCCACACTTTTTTAAATGAACCATTTATCGGAATGCAACCCTCTATAATCTTCAATACGAACATAACAAGCACATTACAGACATTATTTATTCTAAAATAGTTGACAACTGTCTCCTATTATTCATAAACCAGCTAAACAAATATGTAGTTGCAAAGTTGCCTACTTGAAGAACCGGTGCACCATCTCGTGTGTGATCCGCTTGGGTCCATTCCCGTTGGCCAGAATCAGATCTTCAGTGTCCACATTGAAGGAGTAAATAGCGCGAAACTGGCATCGGGCATCCCGGAATAGAATCATGAAGTGCGTACCCTCCGCGCTTTGCAGATCCTGCGCAATGGGAAATTAGATTGCTTTTTACTGACCAAACTCGATTAATATTTTTTAATTATTGCTTATGTACTTTTTGTACTACTTGCAAATTGTAAGTAGTATAAATATTTAAATATGTATTTTAAACAAACAACAGCCATTCATTTTCAGATTTATTTTTTGCTATCAAAATACTGGAGTAATAGAAAATTTATAGATATACAATACGTATTTCAATAAACAAATAAAAGCTTCAACGGGGGGAAACATACCCTGAGTGCTGCCTTCTTCACCGGCTCATTAACAGTGCCCGCCAGGCAACAATGACTGATCGCATTGGCGATAACACTTCTGTTAGACTTCCCCTTGGGCTTCACAAACAGCTTGGGCCCAGTGTACTCATGGGAGGTAACCGAGCCGGGACCCCCACCACCATGATGGTGTCCGTGCAGACTGCTCCGGCTTCCTGAGAGGTCCTGTGAACTGCCGGATCGTTGGGTGAAGCTGCCGCCTGGTAGGGTCACTGAAGGGAGAAAGAGATTTTGTCATGACTTTTTTCAATATCAGTATTTTAAATTGTATTTATTTTTGTCGTCATTATTTTATTGTCAATCAATAAAAATGAAAATAGAATATTTTAGAGACAGAATGGTAAGCTTAGTGAATTTTACAAATGAGTATATTTTAATTATAGCAACAATTTAGTAAAATATTGATAACGTTTTTCAAAACGATTCTAGATATTATGTCATATGTTTTCTAATCAGACGATTGGTTAGCTGTTTATCTAAAGTCAAAAATTAATTAATTATAGAACATTAGATAAGGCTTTGATCAAGAAAGAGAGTGAGTGAGTGAGCAGAAATCAAAAAGCAATTCACCCACCACTGGCCGAGTTAGGTCGCACCCCTTTCGTGTTGAGTGTCCTCCTCTTAACAGGGGTACTGGAGGGGGAACCGCCCCCACCTCCACCTCGCACTGATGCCCCGGTAGACTTGATCCTGGGGTGGTCCGGAGTGTCACGTGATCCCCCACCACCACCTCCACGCCTGAGGGGTACTTCTGGGGAGTTGCCGTCATCCTATTGGGTCATGGGGCGGGGGGATATAGACAATTGAGGGCCTTTCAGGTCAGAATTATATTAAATCGAATAAAGTCACAATTCAAACTTATATAATCATACTTCTGATATGAACATCAACACTTATATAGATATGTATCACTATTAAAATCTAAATTAGTTGCTGTGCATAACACCATTCGTACTCACTCTAATTCGTAGTTCAATAATCCTAACACTGACTATCATTAGTTGTATTAGTTAATTAGTTACTTATACTTTTGTTTTTCATTAAGTTTTCGTCCTATAAGTAAAAAGAAGTAAGGAAAGTGTTCCATTAAAAACATTCGGTAGTTAGCTGAGCTGCGTGTGAAACAAGGACGATTATTATTGGTGTGTTGTCACAGTCCAGAAGAAGGTCGTGAAAGCATTCAACTAGAAATAGATTTGGAAAGTTTAAGTCACACTTGAAAAGTACACCATTGATAGAAAGAGTTCAATGTACAGTATAACCCGCAATGGCACTGGTAGAATTGACTGGTTGGTTGGCAACCATTGACTAACCGGAAGTTGAGGGACACTTTCAGGGGTGAAGTTTGGTTGGAGGTTGTAAATACCACTTGATTATTATGAGACATGAAATGACTATATTACACAACTTAAGATACAGGAGATCACAGACACTGTAAACATAGTATGTAAATAAAGTATATGAAATATGTGTTTTTATTGTTCAAAATATTGTTAGTGATACAGATTTCTACAATATCGCTAAATTACGCAATGTGCTTTCAAAGTTTTGGCTGAGATGGGTTGAATTTCCCTGTGTTTTCGTGAACTAATTAAATATTCAACTTTTTTCTATATTTTACTCATTCCCCGAGTTTATCTTGCTATCCCTTGTTTCTCAGAGTTATCCCTATTTTCGCCCCGAGTTTCCCTGAGTCGCGACAATCCTGAGGTGAAACGTCTCTGAATCAGGTGAACGCTGCCCTGCCCCGCCAGACCTTGGGGTGGTGGTTAGAAGAAAATCGATAATGTACTTTAGCTGTTACAGAGGATTTAACATCAAACACCCTTGTATGTTCCAGTGGTAGGTCAAAAATGGGTTACCATGTCATTTTAGTGTCATCTTGTACTTCCTTTGCGAAATCAAGTGACATAGGTATACTAGCTGATAGAGGTGACCTTCAAGTTTAATTGGTGCAAATTTCAAGGTCGCAAGTCAATTGACCTACTTTTATTGAGTGACCTACTTTTGGAGAAAAATAAATAAAAAACTTTTTTACACTAAATATCTCCGTTGCTAAGGGAGATAGAAAAAATCTAATACCACCTTAGAGCAAGCGCGTGACGAGTTCTACAACGTCCTAAAATCAAATCAATCCGATCAATATTGGAACCTCCAGATCGATTTTAAAAAATGCTATTTTCGATGTTCCAAAAATTATTTAACATTTTTTTTTAAAATTCTCGGTAACTAAGGACATCTATGACGTCATATGACGTCCCCAACAAACCTTCTTGTTGAGATAGGCCTGCAGGATGGCCTCCCGCTTCTGCCGGTCAACCGACTTCTTCTCCTCCTTGGCAGCGGCGTCCATCAGCGACTCCTCTCGCCTCAACTCGCGCTCCATCGCGAGCTCGCGGCGAGTACGGTCCCGCTCCTCCTGGCGGCGCATCTGTTGCGCCATCATGCGCTCTCGCCGGCGCAGCACCTCCTCCTCGGACTCCTCCTGAATGGTCAACGATGTAAACGGGACTGTGTTATCAGTGTTCAATACAAAGGAAGACCGACTTCACTGATCGTTTCTTTCACATATTATTAAATAACTTTAAGAAATGAATCTTCAATATATAACTTCTCAGAATATTTAATGTCTTCCGAACGTCTTGCTCATTTCTATCATGGACACGTTATAATAAATCCCAACGAGAGTTAAGAATGAATACTGCCACGATGAACATTATCCCAATATCAGGATGCACCCAAAAAACACCTTCAAATGTTGTCTACAGAGTAAACGGTTATGGAGAGGAACTAACAGCTGTTCTACTAATAGTACACCAGTCTGTCTCAGGTTGGCTTTATGATGATGATGATGATGATGAATGAACAGGAGTACAGCCATAGATTAGACACTGCAGTTTTACAATAATAATATGATCTAGAACATAGCTTCTATTATGTTACTAACTCTAGTCAGCTCAATGAATGATATCCCAGCTTGGTTGGACTGACTTTGTGTTGACCAGATGTATTGACGTCTAGTCTAAGATGAATTAATAAAGATCTTTTATTCTTATTCGAGCTTTGATTCTAAAATATATACTTGTTTTTAAACACATAGCAGAGGAGGAGGTAACGCAGGACCGGGACAAAAAAAAGTATGGCTCACAAATTAACTATATACTATTCGTATTATCAAACCAACATAACAGATGTAGGCGATTCTGTACGCATATTACATAAGGACAACATTTTTATTGTACTGTTTAATCTACACTAAAAATACGAATAAAATTAAAATGTGTATCATTTTATAGATTATATCAAGAGAAAGTTAAGTTAATGAGGTAATTTTTATAAAATTAATCTATAAAAAGATAAACATGCAAATCATCATAACATAACAGGAAGAGTCAAGAATTTTTATTTGAAAGATTGGAAAAATATTAATTTCATGTTTTTAAAAACCGCAGTATTTCAGGCCAAGAACACCTGACCTGATAACTTCAGCGGACAAACGACGATAAAAGCAACAGAGAAGAAGAGAAGACTCACATCTTCCACACCGGCCACAAGAGTCACCCCGGCCACATCCCCATCCTCCGTCTCTATCCAGGTCTCCTCACGCGACTCCACCACAATCGTCCGCTTCTTCCGCCTCTCTCGCGGCAACGTGGCCGCTCGCAGCACCCCCGGTGCCCCTCCCTGTCGACTCCGTGGCCTCCGCTGCATCCCACCGGCCCCCTCTCCACCGCCACCCACACCTCCTCCCACCATCTCCTCGTCCTCCTCTCCACTCCCACCGAAGGAGACAAAGAAGGAGCCCCCGCCACCTCCACCGCTCCTCGGTGTCGAAATCCTGCCGTCGTCAGTGCTGCTCTCGCTGATCGCTCGATTGCGACTGCTGCTGCCGCCGCCGCTTGTCACGTGAGTGAGACTGGACGATGACGTCATCACATTGTCGTCGTCGCCGCCGCCGGATATCGATCGTAGTCGGCCCGAGAGTCGAAAGGCGTCGAAGGTGGAGGCGGCGGGATCGTCACGACGCGGGAAGTTGAATGCGCCGCCGCCGCCTGAAGAGGAAGGATGAGTTAAAATAAGAACAACTTAAATATATATCAAATTAATATCCAGGGGACAAAATACTCGATTAAGATTCGATTCAATAACAATTATTGTTAGTAAGGTCAAGACATTTCAACTTCAGTTTAAACACAACAAACCTGAATATGGAGTGGTCGGTGTCGTCATTAGCGAGTCGGAGTACGGATCCTCCTGATTGGTCGTGCTGGGAGCCACCACGCTGATTGGTCGAGAGCTCAAGGCGCCGCCACCACCACCAGCGAGTGACGTCACAAGCGAGGTCGACGCTGGTTGGCCGCTGCTGCTGCTGGTGAAACAGCTGTTATTGATGAGGAAGGGG
>JAUZND010006392.1:0-10784 GCA_034780555.1 Coelogynopora nodosa | reverse complement strand
GAAATTATTAACAACAATACTATAACAAAAACAACATTCTATCGATTTATCAATTGCTATATATAAATGTCTAGATACGTCTAATAAGTACATATTTCTATCTCGATTCTAATTGGTTGATTTCGGTTTGGTAGGCGATCTGCTTTAGTCTCGAGAATAGTTATTCCTGGAATAAGTTATACCCGCTTTATAAAACACCTACTTATTCCCGAGAATAGTTATTCTCGATAATAGCGTTATTCCAGAGAATAGTTATTCTCGGTTTATACCCGATATGTACATACATATTAGTTTTTTTATATAATATTTGTAAACAATACATACTTATATAATAATGAATATTAATATTATAACGAAGAAATAAATTGATTAATAACGTAATTACAGACTAGCAACTGGTCAAGGAAATCAGGGAATTTGAAAAAGTTCAACGAAATAAATGAAAAGTCAGGAAAGGTGAAAAAAGGTGTTTATAAAATGCCGACATGCCAAGAGTCCCGATAAAAGTTCCGATATTTCATACGATTTTTACTGTCCAATACTTTTATAATCTGACTTAAATTTGTATACGGTAATATACTTATTCTGTCAATTTCATGTTGTAAAATTATGCGCTTTGTGTTTGTGTGATTTCATTTTATACAGTTCTTATATAAAGCAATTTCAAGCCTTTTAAATGCCTTCCTCGACATACGTGACTGAAGATTATACAAATGTCCTGAATTCGATTATTGAAAGGTTGGCATGTCTGAAAATGTGTTACCTGTATTTGAAACCGGATCAGATTTGAAAGAATGAATAGAATCTATACATTGTGCCTTCTTAATAATATGGCAAGCATAGTTTTTATTTTGCTTTTTTGAATAATAAGGTTTGTGGTTTTAATAAAGTTATGTTTTAATAAAGTGAGTGGATTGGTATAGCTATAAGGGAATGGTGGAGGCTGTATATAATTAAAATATTATTTTTGATGTGGTAGCATTGCAATGAAAAAAAGCGTTAAAAATCAAGGAATTTTTTGGTCAGTGAGGGGGCCACCCTGTATTAGATTTTACATAATGATAATTCTAATAAAATTATCGATTAATTGTTTTTAAAATGAATACAAACACATTAAAATATATAATATGATAATAAAGCATGGAGAAATATTTCATAAAAATTATACACAATTTTATAAATATTATAGCTTGTCCGATTAGTGAAAAAGTAATTTTTTATGTTGTTTTCGACACTACAAAATTTGTGGAACATTCACTACCATAACACTCGAATATCTGCTAAATATATTTTTTATATTTATTTATAGAAAGATTGCAGCTATACTTGTATTTTCCATTAAATAAATTATGCAATAGTTTACAAGTTGTTTTCAAATGTTTATGATCTTAACTTTACGCAGAGACGAGCCAAGTGAACCCTGTGTCCGAACTGACGTCTGTTTGTGTCCCTGACGCCTGGCTGGGCAGTTCTTTGCAACATCACATCGACGCGGGCAATGCAAACTATTGTATTCCGATTTTTTCAAAATTGAGTTTAATTACTAAAATTGTTAAACAAAAATTTGAAGTGTTATGTGTCAAAGTATCGTACTTCTATATTATTTCATTTTATAGTTATTAACAGTGATCAAACTATCGTATACCAAATTTATTAAAGCACAAATAATCGGCAAACTAACGTATTCCTAAAAGTTTATACTATCGTATTCCTAATAATATGCGAATTAGGAATAAGATAGTATGCACATTTCTCCACTAAAACCATAGACCTAGTTTACTAAGTCTGACTAGTCTCGCTTCTGTCTAGTTTGTTATGACCATATCGATTCTTCGTGTAATTTCCATAATTTAGCTTTTGTTATATTTGAAAGACCAGTTAGAAAGGCAGCTTAAGAAGCAACTACTAAGGTCAAAGTTGTTATTGATTATACCATTGATCCAGGATTTAAAGTTGGTTTAGATGATAGCGACAATGATGAGACATACGTACCCCCAGCAGAAGAGATTCGGGAAGATACTGATGTCTTAGCAGAAGCGATTCAAGAAGAAAATAATACGTTGCAGTCTCCAAAAATAAGGTGCAAGAAACAAAACCTTTTATCAAAACAAAATCGAAGGAAGCAATATTTAGAAAGTTGTGAGCGTTCTCAAGAAAAGATAATCCACACAGAAGCTTGAAAAGTCGCTGTAACCACATTCTTAGAAAAAATCAACGTGAACGTTATAATTTTGGATGCTATGAAATACACGAAGATTCTCGACTAGCTATTTTTTAATCGTATTATAGTGCTGTTATGAAAGAAAAAAGAGAATTTATTTTACGACATGTTCAAAAACAAAGAGTCAAAGAGAAAATTCGTGTCGAGATAATACAATAAAAATATTTCTTCACTGTAAATAATCAAAACATCTGCGTTTGTAAAAATTTCTTCCTAAAAACTTTGGATAGTTCGGAACAAGTTGTAAAGACTACTTTAAAAAAACAAATGAACATGGGCATATTGAAGAAGAGATGCGGGGTGGTTTACGCGAAAATCTCGTTCTGAAGGTACCTGGACATTTATGCAGAAGTTTAGTTAATCCTGATCGTTTGTAACTAGAAAATGTTGTGTCAAAGAGAGAGCTATACAGACGTTATTGTGAATGGTGTCTAGCTGAAAATTTGGAAGCCTGTTCTAGACGACAATTTGAAGACGTTGTGTTTGTAAGGCATTTAGTTTCCTTGTATATTCCATCCAATGACATGTGTTTTAAATGCCGTACTTTTGATACTAAGACAGCCACTAAAGAAAAACTTCAAGCCCACGAGATCCACCCAAATGAAAAAGACGCTGTTCGCGTGATTCGCAATGTAGCTTTTCAGCAAGAAAAACATAATCCTAACCATTTTAAATATGCTCATTATTATCTGCAGGCTTTGATGGTATTACCAGTGTCAAATCAAACCGCTTTCTTTTATTTAAGTAAGATTCATGTCCACAACTGCACTATTGTAGAGCCAGTAACAGGTGTTACTTATTGCTTGCTATGTATGGGACGAGACAGAGGGCGGAAGGGAATCAAATGAGTTATGTACTATACTGGATTATTCAGAGAAGTCGTTTTGTCATCTGACGCATGTGGTGGTCAAAATCGTAACAAAATTGTAAGCGCTTTTTGTATAAAAAGGTTAATGATTAAAGAGTATCATTTAATTTACTCAACTTTTTTATGTGTCTGGGCATTCTCAATAGGAAAGCGGCAACATACACCGCGTAATTCGGTGTGCATTAAAAGGAAGGGAAGTATTTCATCCTATGGATTTAATCAATAATATGCAAACGGCTCACAAAACAGGGTAACACACCTGTCACACAAAGATTTTTCGAATTGGAATAGTGCACAGCCACTACTGCTGAAAAATACCAAATTTCTTACTGACGGCATTGTTAATTTCTTTAAAATTCGGCAGCTCCGTTTCCAGAAGGACAACTATGGATTCATTGAGGTTAAATTTGCCACAAATGAAGAGTATTATCAGCTACCTGTTATTAGACGGGGTACACTGCCTCATACTTCATCAATTATCATTTCAAAATTGTACGACCACCGGAGAGCAATTAAAAAAAAGAAAAAGGGTGGCTTAATACATGCATGCCGAGAGGGAAAAATTCCCAATCGATTTCATGAGTGGTATGAGGGTCTGCCAACCGGTCCGGAAATATGGTATGATGATGATGAGTAAATAACATTTGTTTCGGATATATATTATGTCTTCTATTATTACTCCTTGGTATTATCAAAATATTTTTAACAACATGGACGATTAACATAAGCATTTGTTTTGCATTTATTCTATGTTGTGTATTATTACATTATATTATTCATACATATTTTATGATTTATTTTGCTATTACAAAAAAATGGTCAGAAATACAATACTTTGGCATACCCAATTTAATGAATATTATATAATCTATGGGCATGGCAAACTATTGTATACCAGCTGTAGCTAAAAAAAAGTATTACAGTGGTACAAAAATATTTTCAAAGTAATTAGTAACACATTAGTAAACCTATCAACAAAAAATTGGTTCTGTAATAAAAAATATTAAGCACAAAAATGAATGCCAAAAAACTTTAAAAAATCAAACTCAGTTTACCAAAAGTTAGAAAAACTGGAATACAATAGTTTGCATTGCCCGCGTTGATATGTGAACATTTTGTCAGCTTTATTGAGGTAGGGCAGGTGACTGGTGCAGCTTTGGTAAATGCTCTTGTAGAATATGTGGACAAACTTAGACTTGACAAAGAAAATATGATTGCTCAAGGTTATGATGGTGTGGCCCATAATGAGTGAAATACACCGAGGAGTATAAGCCATAGTGAGAGACGTTGTCCAAATGCTATCTATGTTCACTGTACCCCACAGTGTTAAAATCTTGCTCTTGTAAATCTTCCGAAATTCCAGAAATGAAAGCAGCAGTGATGACTATTTTTGATGCCTGTTTTTACTTCAAGTACTCTGCTCCATGAGTTCACTAATTGAAAATAGCCATTCAGAAAATGAACCCTCACAAACATGTTGTGTTGAATGACATGATTCAATAATTTTTTTAAATTATATCATCCATTGTTGAAAGTTTTTAATGATCGTTATGAACAGCAGTTAGTCAACTCTATTACAGAACCCAGTTTCAATGAGTCTCTCAAAAGAATTATCAAAATACTTGCAAAATAAAAAAAATTGACATGTGTGAGGCCATAAAAGAGATTGACACAGTGATTGGTGCCTTCAATTATTGGCGAACGGACAAGGAAGATTTCGAATACAACAAAATATTATCAGCTGAGGAAGCCTTATTACGAAAAGAGGAAGCAAATGAACACTTGCAGTTCCCAAAGCCACAAACAGCTGGTAGACAATGGCATCGCAATGATGTTCCAGCTGCTACTGCACGCAAATATTACAAGCTTGTTGTATGGTACCCACTCCTGGATATATTACTCTTACAACAGCCACGCCAAGTTGCAATGTGTATGGTTTTGTTTCTCCCTCATAACTGTAAAGACATAAAGTTTGAGACAGTTGAAGAATCCATAACATTATATGCCCTGATGACATTCAATCGTGCCAAAATGAATTCCACAGATTCAAACGGAAATGGGCAAATACTGTGGATCAGCTGACGTCAATTGTTTCAACTCTACAAAATTGTAATTATGCGCTATACCCAAACATCCATGCACTCCTCCAGAGCTTCGCTACTATCCCTGTCTCAAATGCAACTGTAGAACAATCCTTCAGTTCGCTTCGATTTCTCAAAACATATTTGAGATCCACTATGGAACAGTATCATTTGAAAGGACTTGCAATGATGTATATTCAGAAAGACATTCATCTCAATTATGATGATATTATTGATATGTATGCACATCGTGAAGGTAACTCTCACTTACAATTCCAATGAAGCATGTAGTTTTCACTCCTGACTGACACTTTACTACATAGAAATAATAATAATTTATTAATACCAATGAATCTATTTTCTTAATACAAGCAACATTTCTTTATATTATGCTCTTTCTTATTATAATTATGAAATTATATGTATACTTTTCTTAATTATTTCTATGGTAATGATTAAACCAGCTATGTGTTTCGTACATAAAATTATGCAAATTAATTGATTCAACTGAATATAAGTTGGTTTTATCATACCTAGTCTTATTTATTTTATTTAAAAATTCAAAGCGCTTCTCAGTTTGAGAAGCGCTTCTCACCTTGACTGAGTGACCCCTACCATCATACATCACAAAATCCTGGTTATGAGCCTGACATTATTTTTTTGGTTTTGTTTTAAATATTTAGTTAAATAAATGTTCACACTACTTTTGGTGGAATGATGGCACCAGTAGTTTTATCTAGGTTTAAGTTATATCTTAAGTTTAACATACCATATTATAAAAAACGTAAGTAAAAATATTTTTATGAATAAATTATGTAACTATTAGTTACCTACATACAATAAAAAGTACTAGTGAGAAAATTTAAAGTATGCATGTACTCAGTGCAATATTCGAAAATGATGTCTCTATCTTTATGATTAGGTGATCTAAAAAAACTTTATAACCAATTTGTAATAGTTTATAAAACTATTTAAAAATATTGCTATAATAATGTAATATTAGTAGAAAATACTGAGTGGAAATAAACTGAATATGACAACAACATTTTTAATTTTCCCAGAAAACTGATTATAAAAATATTCTCATGTAAAAATTTCGAACTGTGACTCAAACCTAGGGTGATGTTATTTTCAATGAACTTCATTTTTGACAATGGATTCAGTGTTTACTTTGAAGACACCATTTTCTATGGATTATAACTTATGTATTGTATATTCTGCCAAATCCATAAATCTAGTTTCTATAAGTGAAGCAAGTGATAATGAACGATTTTATTGATTGTCTCGAAAATGTGTTAGACTCTGATGCAGCCATAACTCTTGTGTTAGGCTAATTAATAGATGCCAAAACAAATTGGATGATACAGTACATTACACAAAGCTAATCGATTAAAAGATCTGGTGTATCTATCTCACAAGGCTGGGCACTGTTTCAGCTATGAAAAGTGTTAAAAGTGGATACCTCACTGGCATAGAGTACTCTAAAATTATTAGATAAAATAACTAGCTGGTACCATTGTGCCACCCAATATAATGGCCAACAAATGTATTCACTACACTTGTGATACTGATATATTGGATGAAATTCTTGATAGGAAAAATACTTTACATGCAACACAAATGGGAGCTTTGCAATGTTGTCAAACAAGAGATAACTCTTTTCAAATGCTTAAGCCATCAATAAATCATTCTCTAGTCATTCCAAATATTATCAAAAAGCTTCATGCTACAGATAATATTCTAAACAAGTGGGAACCAGTGTTCACCACCCCTGTTGACAAGGCATGGTTCAGGAAATCTGAAGAAGGCAATGAGTCCATGAAATGAGCAGAAGCTACAGACCTTGCTTTCTTTCTGTGTCATTAATATTCTGAGATGAAACATCCCTGAACAGTTTTCAATCAATCAATCTTGTCAGTGGAACAAGAGCAGACAATAGTAGGATACTTGCCCATAATATAACATGCTCCAGTTCATTAATTTGTATACATTAAATATAGTTGAGAAGAGGCACATGGCAATATCTTTAGTTTGGGCAGGAGAACTCTACCAAACAGTCTACGTCGAACTAATGGAATGTAAGTGGTCTGTTCCAGAATACTAAGAACTTTGTAAAGGCTATTGGATATCATATGGATGGATCTGGATTAGCTGACATGTGGGTGGAGAGCAGACTGTTGGATGATGGTACAACAGTGCTTGTTCTTGAAGGAAAGGCATATACAGTGTTCCCCATAGCATGGACGTGAAAAAGTAACACAATAAAAAAAATTGCCATTTGCTCTTCCATTGTTTTTACCAGCCAGGACAATGTTATTTACATCAACAAATTAGATCAACATTATTACAACATTTTAGATCAGTAATGTTAAAAAAATATTAATTAAAAAAAGTTGATACCATGTGAACAACCATGAAGAATAGGGCAGATATTCAAGATTTTATAAAAGTTAAATGCTCTAGAAACTGTGCTCATTTGAACAGAATGGGGTCAAATTAAACCCCCTGCGTGGGTACTAATACAGTCAACTTACACTGTGGAATGTTACTTTTTAAAAAAAGTCAATTAAAACGATATATGTTATTACACAGTAAAACAAATTGTAATCAAACCAAAAAGGACAAATCAAACGATAATAGAACAACAATTTTAATCAAATGTAAACTTTAGAAAACAGAGCTAAACTGCTTTGTTATGTTGAGTGCAATAATTATAGTTTTGAACAACAACAAATTGTTCATATTAAATAAAAAATAACAAAGTATACCTGCATTGGTCAGTTTTACGAATAGTAACTTCTTGTAGAACAAATAATCGGATAATATCAAGTTAATGAGAATCATAAGACGAAAATGATGTCTGTAGATTATATATTAATCAATGTAATGAAAAAACAATTTACTTTCAACAGGATAAAATGTGTTAATGACAATGCAATATGAATAACTTGTGATTGTAAAAATTGAAGTTTGATAGTAATAGTAGTAAAATAGAACAAATAGTTTTCAAAAAAGTGGCACACCTTTCTGATCATTCATGATGTTTGTGTATTTTTGGAAGTTTTGATAGTTCTATGCATGACGATTCTTCTGCAGCTCGTTTTATGTCTTACCCAGGAAGATAAGAAATAAAAATATCAATTATAAAAAAATGACATAATAAAACAATGTTATTACACATTAAAAAAATCGTAGAGAACATAAAAAAAGTTGCAAAGTCACAGAGAAAGCAAAAAATCGAAGTGCTATTTAAATTGCAGCAATGGGGAACACTGCATATAAAGTGTTACCAGCACTATAATCCTATAATCCTAGCACTATAGCACTAAAAAATCATAGGAGGTTTAAAAAATCGCAATCCGGACCTTATCACACTAAATTTTGAAAATATGTAATTTGTCTGTAATTTTTTTTAAATTTCTGTAGTGGTAGGTTATGATAGGGTATGGCAGGTAGTTACAAGGGAAATGTAATATGTAGCTATGCTGTATTCTTCAATGAAATCTTAACAAAAATTACAAATTACATTTACAATTAAAAGCTATATAAAAAATATAATTGACTTAATAATATAATAAGGATATCAAATGTTATTGTTATCCATAGTAAATAAACAATTATTCAGAATAGTTATTCAATGATATATCTCATTTTTTAGGAAAAAAGTAATAAGCAAATAACAAAAGACCCATAATAAAGAGTTCTGGTTATAGACCATAAAATTACTAAACAGTAATGAAAATAAGTATGAAACTATGATGACTGCAATAACTGAAAGAATACAAACAAAAAACAATTGGTATTTAAAAATTATACTAGCCCTAGACCAGAATACCTACATAAGGAAATATTGTTATAATTATTATTCATACACCTTAACCTGGCTGCTGTTTTACTTCTTTATCCTCCACTGTTTATTTTCATTTATTACATTTTTTAATACAAATAGAAATATTGCAGCAACTTTCAAAAATCGCACAGTCTACAAACCAAAATATCATAATGTGATTTAAAATCTAAGTGTGGGCAACACTGCATACAACAAGGGAACACAGGCTTACAAACTCACCTTGCAAGCCATGTGACAAAAATATTGTAAAAGCAAACAGAAATGTTCTCAGACACCTAATTACTGTCTATGAGACTAATTAGTCAGTTATCTTGCCATCTGTGCTAAGACATTAGCTTATTCCAGATCCTTTGTCACTTGCAGGAATGAATGGTACACTTTGCAATGGGAATAAATCACTTCATGATACATTGTCTTGCCTTATCACAGATGGACAAGAACTAGTGGTAGCTCTCAGAAACCTGACAGTAAAATGAGGCTTGGAGATGTGCCTGACATATACTGACATTATGCTACAGAAGAGTGTTGCAATCAAATAGATGACTTATTGAGGGTCAAGTGCCTTTTCCAGCAAACTGGGAAAATGTTCTGTAAAAAATATTTTGACCTAGGGAATTTCTTGTCTGTATAAAAGTATTTATAGGCACAAAATCACAAAGAAAATGTAGTTGTAGAAGGTTTCTTGAAGGAACTTGAGGTCATATCATCAAAATTACAGCTGATTTAAATGTGCAGAGATCCACACATGAAGAAGCTGACACAAGACTGGTGTTGCATGCTGTATACAGTCAATTAAAAACAGTTGCTGTGTCATCAAGAAATTCCAATTTTCTTCTGGTTTTGGTTTCACATGTCCGACTTGCCCAATATAAAAATCTTTGGATAATGTCATGCACATCAAAGAAACAATGTTAATTTCACTGTTTTAAACTATCTACCAATAAGTTTGTCTGCAACACTTCTATAATTACTATTTCTAACATTAATTCTGTCTGACACCTGGATTACATAAAATAAGTGTACATTATATTTAATTATATAACCTGTACATGGTTATGCAGGTAATCTTATTTCATAAATCAGTCCTTTCTGACAATAATTATTATGTAATTTTAATTTTGTAATTATTATTTGAAATATTAAATATTTGAATTGGGTATAATACATTCATGAAAGCATAATGATTTATAAAATTTATTATTAATGAATTATATTAATTAATCAATTCTGTCACTATATTGGTGACTACTTACATACATTATAATTATATAGTAACACATTTTAATAAAATAAATATATATATATCTTCAATTAATAAGTAAATAACATACTCATATACTACATGTAGTAATAAACAAGAAACAACCTTACATATATTTTTTTAATTAAATACATTTTATGTATAAAAAGCAAAATCCGCATTTTTAAAATTTGATGGTTATAGTTAAAACCCAATGCTGGTAAAAAAAATGGCTGAATTCATTAGATCATATAAACAAGTATAATTATCTATATAATTAATATATCAATATAATAATATATTTAATAATAATTTGATGTATTATCTTAATTACATTAATAAATTATTTTTAATATTAATTAAAACATTTATAGAACAGTTTAGTATGTTATAATTTTATTTATATATAATATATTTTTGAATATACAGGGTGGCGCAGAAGTTGTCATCCCCAGTATGAAATAATTATTAAGCGTCACCTCGCACATTTTTATTATTGCAAACTAACTGAAATTTTCTTAATT
>JAUZND010006391.1:0-10784 GCA_034780555.1 Coelogynopora nodosa | reverse complement strand
CATTAATTCTAATTGATGTTTCTTTTGTCCTATATTATATAATTCAACAAAAGTTTCTTTTCCATCTTTTATAACTTTTTTATAATCTTCATGATTTATTTGATTCTTTACAACAAACTTCTTAATTCCTTTTAGTTTCTTAATATTTTCATTATCTTCTTTTAAAATAGAATATTGTTTTGATTTAATAAAAATTCCTTCTAAAATCTTTTTTCCTTTCATTTCATCTTTAAATTTTCCAGTTACTTTTTTATTTTCTACAGAATACAATGGATGATCAATTGGATAAACACTATTATCTAAATGTTCTTTTATCAAAGATAAATCTTTATTCAAATCTTTTGTTTTAACTTCTAAAATTAAACTATCAGTATCTTCATAATTTGAAATATTATCTGGCCACTATTTCTCAACCACATCATAATAAAAATTATACATTAAATAATTTTGAATAATCAAGAACTGCAGATCCAATATAAATTGGTTTATCAAATTTTACTGTTGTTATTCTTTTTAATATCATTGCTAATTCATTTTCTTTATTAAGTATTGTATTTTTAAATTTTGGAGAACTCTTGAGCTTTTATTAATTTTTATTCATTATTAATTAATTCTAAATTAATTATATCTCTAACATTTTCTACTGTTTTTTCATAAAAAGCATTATTCATTAATTTCCAAATATCTTTTTCAAAATAAGTTACTCCCCTAGTTCTTAAATTAGTATTTAATGTAATATAAGGTTCTAACCAAGGTTTCTCTTCAAATGTAAGTACTTTATAAATTTTTGAGACTTTCATTTCCATATTAAGATAAAATTCTAAAGCTTTATAATGCATTAAATATCTTTTTTTATCATACACATGTTTAATTAATTTAGAATGTTAAGGTAATCCTCCGGAGATCAATCCATTTAGTAATCCTTTTTGATAATCACTTATTTCTTTATTTTCAATTGATCTTTTATAAGGAGCTAAAGGTAATTTAAATGTTTTCAATCTTGTTTCCATTGGATAATCTAAATTACATGCAATAAAATATCCTTTTCCTTCTCCACAAGGAATATCTTCAATAGAATTAATTAAAGATTTTCCATTAGCATCTACTAAAAAATATTTAAATTATTTATTATGTGCATTTTAATCAGACTTTTTTCCCCCATTATTCATGAAATCATATACAAAACCAGTTCCTTCTCCCATAATTTATTTATCATTTTTACAGTAAGTAGTTTTTTTACTTTCATCATTCTTTATCCAAATAAAATTCTTATAAGGGAGCGGTTTTGACATACTCCATCCATATAAATTATTTGCATATAATAGACTATTTCAATTTCTTCTTCTATTCTTTCACTAACTCTTTTTCCCAATACTCCTGAATAACCTCCACGAATAATATTTTCCATAAAAAAATATTTACTATGAGATAAAGCATGTAAAACAATTCCAGTATATTTTAATCCACATTGCTAAATTAATCCTGGAGTACTATAACAATGACAAGGATCTATTTAATGAGTTTTAATAAATATATTTCTAATGTTTTCAAAACAATCAGCTAATAATAAAACATCTGTTTCTAAATAAATGTTATAATAATCTTAAAAAGTTTGACAATTATATTTATCTCAAATAAATTGTACATGCTTATAATCTTCTAAAGATATGTCTCCATTTAGTTTAGTTGAAAAACTATTTTAGATAAAATAGTTTGATTAAATTTTTCGAAACAATCTACCCATTCATAAGGATAAACTCCTTTTTTTAAATCATCCATTGGGTTAATTTCATTACTATTAAATTCTTTAATAAAAATTATCATTTGTTCATTAGTTAAAGATTTTACTACATTACCTAAAGAATTTAAAAAGAATCTATAAGAATCTAGAAATCTTATTTTTCCTCAAAAGTCAAAAGAAATATAATCAGTTGAATTTTTAGCTAACATTTTTAACTGATTTTTATAATCTTGTTTCTCTGCTAATTCTCTAATAAATAAATGTGCATCATAACCACTTAAATTATGAAAGTAAAATGGAATAAATTAATTTGTCCTTCTTTTAAGTTACGTTGATAACAAGCTTTTCCTCTATACTCTCCTGAAAAATGACAATGAACCCTTACGAAGTTAACTCCTTTAATTTTCCATTCTTTACAACATTTTGTTTAGGTTTTCCTTCTTTGTTTTGGTTTTAATTGGTTTTAATTTTTTCAGAATCGGTACAATTTGTACAAATCATTCTAGTTTCTAGTTGTTTCAATATAACCCTTCCTTTTTTACAATATATACAACATGTTTCTTCTTTATATCTTGCTTCTATTTCTGGAGTAATTATTATTAAAGGTTTTTGTTTATTATTGAGATTATTTATTTGAGAATATTAAGATTATTGAGTTTTTTAACTGTTTCTACAAATTTACTAATCACTTTTCCCCTTTTTCTTCTTCACTAATTACTGTTTTATTACAGTGATAAGAATAATATTTACTTTTCAATAAATCTTCATGATTACTTTTAAATAAAATCCAAATGAACAAGGTATATGATTTGTTCCTTCTTTATCCTTATTATTATTTATTGTTTCAAAATCTGCATAAATTACAAAAGGAAGTTCACTTTTAAAATGATGTTTATGAAAATAAATTTTTGAATAATTATTTTTAGAAGGTACACAAAAATTATTTTGTTCACATAAACGAATAGGATTTAAATAAGCTTCTTTTTTACCTATTTTAATAAAACATCTTTCACACACAAAACTTGATTTTTTCCATATCTAAAAATGAATGAACTAACATTTGTTATTAATGAGTAATGTTCTTTATACAATAAAAGATAAACGGTTTTTTATATTCCTTTTTACAAATATGAATTGGTTCAATAGGTGAATCCAGTTAAATAGAAAACTTTTAGTCCTATTTTATTTAACCCTTCAAACGTTTTGTAATCCTTTTCACATACTGGAAATTCAATACCAGTAAAATCCAAGTTTTTTTTTTTGTAGATACTCTATTTTTATGAGTATCAGATGTTGGATAAAGATGTGCTAGAATAGAATATAGAAAACATTTATCATCTTTATTTTTAATATTAATTAAAACCTACTTACGAATGGAAATTCAACATAACTACTTCCATTAAATATTGAATTAACTTTATATAATTTAACTGTTAAAAAATCTATTGATCGAAATATAAATACAATTCCTTTCAATGCAACACCTTCTATTCTTGCTATAATTTATTTCCTAATTCATCAATATTAAAATTTTCTCCTTTTTGAATTACGAATGGTTCTATAGCAATTGTTAGATGCATTAATCCAATTTTTTTTCTGCTAAATTTTGATCAGTTACTGAAAATAAAAATGAATGTTGCATTCCTTTCTCTATTATTTGATTTAATTCTGGTTCAATTTTTTCAAAATAATCATCAATATTTCTATTTTTATATGAGCATTCCCATGCTTTATAAGCTTTCTTAAATCTCTGTTATTTTAGTTGTATTGTATTTATTGTTTTGTTGTTGTTGTTGTTTTATTGTAGTTGTTTTAACTTCCAATACTTTCTTCTTCTTTAGTAAAAAATTACGTCTAGCACTAATTTATTTTAATTATTTTTCTACTGCTTCTATTTCATATTCTTTAAGTTCTCTTTCTATCATTTCATCTTTTTCTTGAGTTATTTCTTCTAGAGGTAATCGTCTTAAATCATCTTCAATTAAATCATCAATTTGTCTTGAACTCATATTTGGCTTCAATCTATTTGTTCTCATTGAAGCCATTTATTTTATGGGCTTATTTTTAAGAGTAAAAAAATGCCTTTTTTTAAAGAGGAAAAAAAAAGTTTTTTATACCGCTCTTTTTCTCCTTCTTAATTTTACTAAAAATTAAAAAAATTAAATTGCTTTTTGTACTCCTCTTTTTTTCTTAATTTTTATTAACAAATATCTTTTACTTTTTCCTTAATAATTTCAATTGTTGATTCTTTTTTATCTTCGAAAATATAATTTATTTTCTGTAAGAATTCTAATACCATTAATTTCTTTATCTTGTTTATTTTCATTTATACATCCATAAATAATTTAATGATCTTGAAAACTTTCTTTCATTATTTGCAAGTTTTCAAATTTCATTTTTGTTTCTTCTGAATTATCAGTTGTTATATTATTTTGAAGTTCAATAATCATTTTTCTTTCTTTATTAATTTAAAAAAGTTTTATTAACAAATTTTTAAAATCCAAAAAATAAAAAAATTTCTCTCCATAGAATACCTGTTTTTGTTTTAAGATAAACAATATCATTATAAATTTTTTGATGTTCCTTAGTTATAATTTCATTAAGAATTATATCATCTTTAAGAATTGTAGGTTTTATTTATTGAAAAACACTATTAACTTTTTCTTAAATTTTTTCTTTTAATGTTTTTTCAATATTTTTTATTATTTTCCATTATTTAAAAAAAAAAAAAAAAATTATTAAAAAATGATAAAAGGAAAAGCTTTATATTGGATGTAGATCATATATTATTCCAATTTTATTGTTACCTGATGTTGAAGAATTTATTTATATTGATAATAATAAATTTGGATATAGAAAAAGTGTAATTTTAAATTTAAGAAATATTGGATTTGAACTAGAAAATAATATTTTTACTAAAGAAAATCAAACTGTTGATTATTGGGAAAGAGATGTTAGAAAAAAATTAGAACAGGAACTAGTTGATAAAATGAAAGAATGTAATATTTTAATTTCTATAGGTTTTTATACTCCTTATAAAATTATTAAATTTATAAAAGAATATTATATTTTTATAGGAAATGATTAAACAATTTATTCTAAAGAAAGCAAGAAAGTTATGAAAAAAGCAGAAGTTTACCAACTTTTAACAAAAGAAAAATCTATAAAAATTATTAAAATGGGTTAAAACTTTAAAGGGTTAAGCAAAGCTTAAAAGTATATCTTCATAATCTTCTCCTTTAGATAATTTCCATAAAACAAACATAGCTAATTGCCCACAGTTACTTTATTTCTTTTGAATTTTTAAAGTATTCCAATATTGAGTATCAGCTAATTCTAAAACTTCTTTAGTTGGTGGTAGTCCATAAGAATAAAAAAATGTAAAATTTTTGTCTTCCGCCTTATATATGGCGGAATGATGAACTCCTCTTTCTTCAGAAGTATGAATATTTTCAGCATATTCAGCATATTTAAGAATATTCAGCAGCATAATATTTTTAAAATATTTTTTAATTTTATCTTTCATACAATAGTAAAAAGCTTTAATATTTAAATCTTTTGCTATTTTAATCAAATCAAAATTTGTAGTTGTTTCATCAACATATTTTCTTTCAAAATCTTTATAAGTCTTCAATAAAAAAAAAAAAAAAAATCTTCTTCACTTTCACTTTCATCACTTGGATTATAATCAGGATCGGGTGATCTAGTTCACAGATCATCAAGATCACTTTCACTTTCTTCTTAATATTTTTTGAGAGTAATCGGTACTTTGAGAGTAGTCGGTACTTTGAGAGTAATTGGTACTTTGGGAGTAATCGGTACTTTGCGAGTAACTAGGTGAACTTTCTTTAGATTTGTTGGTACAGATGGTGTAAATTTTATAAATTCATCATTAATAACTTTTTCTAATTCAGATGATTCATATGATCCTGGTGTTATAGTAATTGTTGTCCAAGTTGCTCCTGAATTTGTAGAATATTTAAATTTGTTATTTTCTTCAGTTACATTTCTAATTGTGTTATAAACTGAAAAATATTTTAACCCAATTTTATAATTTCTGTTTGGATTAAGTTTAATTGGTGTATTAAATCTTTCGTTTATATTTGATGAATTTTTAAAAATTACAAAAAGTTCTTCATGTTTATTATTGTTAAAAATTATATTTTTATAAATAAAAAAATTAAAAATTGATAAGAGAAAATTTTATATTGATCTTTTGTAATTACTTTCTTTTTTAAAAGTGCATCTAGTATAGCTATTTTTTCATTATAAACATTATTATGTCCTTCTTTGTTAGCAGAAATGAAATACGCTAATCTATTAAATAATTCTTCTACATTATCAGGAATTAAAATAGTTTTTATTTCTTCACCTTGAGCTAATAGTTCTTGATTACTAATTGGAATTGTTGTTGGAATTGCTTCTTTTAAAATATCGTTTCTTAAGTCTTTATATCTTGCAAAATTTTTAATTGCAGTTGCTCCTGAACCTTTTATTTATTTTAACAAATTAAAATAATTTTGTTTATCAATATCAGTATAAGTTTAATCGTATACACACCCTTTTATTAAATTTAAAAGATTTTCACTAAAAGGATAAACTTTATTTGTACTTCAGATGAAAGTACAAAAATATTTTTTTCAAGTTTCATTCCTTTTAATGTTAATATAAGACGTGTTGTTCGTGAAAGAACATCATCATTTATATCAACACCATTATTAAACAATGCAGAAAAATATTTAAAATTTTTAATATTTTTTCCCCATTATTTCCTTCAATCGCTAATTGATTTCTTTGAATTGCTAATTGTTTTCCTTGTTCTAGTACTTCTACAATTGGATCAGTTAAATTTTCTTTTAAAGGAGCAAAAGCATTAATAATTCCTTGTTTTTGAAATTTATCTTCTCTTGCTTTTCCTTTAAAACCTTCTCTTGCTTTAGAAAGATTTTTCATAAGTTGTATATCTTTATCTACTTTTTTTCATTGATTCACACATAAAAAATTTTATTTTATAATAATGTAAGAAATAGGTAAATTTTATTAATTAATGGGTAATTTTTTAAAACTCTTTCTCCTGCTGGTTTTCTAATATTTACAAATATATATTTATAATCATCTGGATTTGCCCATTGTGTATTATATATATTTTTAAAATTAATTTCTATTCATTCCAATATTAACGTCTTGATTTATTTGAGATAAATTTCTTTCATTTAGAGAAAACAATAAAAATCAATTAGCATTTTTTCTTATAAAAGTTCTATCCAATCCATAAAGTGATTGAGATTGATAAATACAATGACAATTATTATGTCTTCCTTTTGTAAAGAAATCTTGTTGAAGTTGTTGATTCTTTTTAGTTACACAATCATCAAATACTATAATTTTTCTTTTTTGGATCAATTTCATCTACATTAAAATCTGATTGATTCGAAGAAATTGTAACTTAAATTTATGATTTTATTTCTGAAATTTTTCTTTTTTCTTCTAATAGAGTTTCTATTGGAATTTCATTTACTTCTTCATCATTTTCAAGAATTTGAAACAAATTAAAAACATCAGTTTTAAAAGATATTCTAATTCTTTTAAAAATTTATAAAAGTTTTGATGTGTATTTTTTGTATAAATCATAAGATTATTATAATTTAAATTTTTTTATTTTGTTAACATTTGAAAAAGTGTATAAGTTTTTCCTGAACCTGAAGATCCAACAAGACATAAAGGAAGAGGATTTGATGGAAGAATTTTATAATGTTGCATCTTCATTTTTTACTTATTTTTTTATAAAGAAATAAACCACTTTTTTTTTCCCTGCATCCGCCGCTACGCGGAAAAAGAAATAAAGCAGAACCTTGTTTCTCAATATCTACTTCTCCAGCTAAATTTGTTAAAAGTTCTTTTACACCTTTCTTTGTTTCATGAGCAAAATTATTTCCAATTTTTTGAAATGTATCTCCAATTTCCTTAAAATCATTTCCAATTTTTTGTTTTTGTTCCATTCCAATTTTATATTGAAGAGGAGCTAACATTAAACCAGTTCCTTCTACTGGAGCAATTTGAACTTTATCAGCTAAATAAATTAATCTTTCTTTTACAGTTTTCTTTGTTTCTTGTGCAAATTTTTTCAAAAATCATTTATTGTATTAATGATTTCTGGAAGACCTTTTCCAATTTTTACTGTAGCTAATTTTTCGATTTCTGCATTATGTATTAGAGATTCCGCTGCTGCTTTATCTGCCGCTTCTTTTGCTTGAGTAACTTTTACACCACCAGCTATTCCTCCGGCAACGCTTCCAGCTGCTCCAATTGCTCCGAAAATAATTGGGAGAACAGCATGTAATAGAAGAATTACTCCTTGTTTTTCTTTTTGATCTTTTATTTAATTATTTTTTTTGAAATAATTTTTTTTCTTTAATTGTGATTGATTTAGGTTTATTTTCTTCAAAAATTGCATTTAATTTTTTTTTCTAAAGTTGTATCTTTAATTTTTTAGAATTTAAATTTTTAAATATTTTATTTAATTCTTACCATCTTTTTATCCATAATTTTAATTATATTTTCTGTTTTTTCTAGAATTACACAAAAAGCTCTTACAGTTGTTGAACCAGTCTTAACAATTTTTATATTAATTTGAACTCCATTTTTAGTCATATTTTCTGCATGAGCTGAAACATCAAAACAAAAGATTGAATAATTTTTCACAAAATCTTGAGGGTTAAATTGTGGGTGAATTCCAAATGATTTACAAACGTTTTGATGAGCTTCATATAATTGAGAAGTATCTTTTGTTGCATAATCATTTGTAATAGGTTCAATTGGATATCTTACATTATTTAAACTAATGTACTTGTTTAATTTTATCAAGTGTTAGGCTACTGCTGCATGCCCATTTGCAACTGCTGCAATTGCTTCATTTTCAATCCAAAACTATCATTATTTTGTTCCCAAGAAGCATTTAATTTTTTAAAACCTACAAAAACATATCTTGGTGAATTTGTTGTAGAAGACATATTTAAATCAGTATTAGTAGAAGTAAAATCCCAATTTGAAGCATTTCTTAGCAAATAGTTTAAATGAATATCCTTTGTTAGAAAAGACAACAATTTTGTTTCAACTTCCAAAGAAGGAGTAATTTGTGGAATAAAAATAACCATTTATTTTATAAATAATTTTGCTGAATAAGCAACTTCACTAGAATGAAAAATTTCTGAGTCATTAAGTTGTCTAGAAAGTGTTAGAGTATAAGGAAGAATAATTGTTACTTTTTTTTTATCCAAATATCCGATAAGCGGATAAAGTGGCCAATCAACTGTATAACCATTTGCAGCTGCTCTTACCAAATTATTATAAAGTTCTCTACGTTTTAAACAACCTGTATTTTTATCAAGTTTATTAATTATAGCAACATTTCCTTGAATATTTCCAACTGTAACATCTAAAGCAGCAGCATCTGCTGGTGAAGCAAGATTTCCTGAAAATTTACTATCTCCTGTATCAGGAATCCATCCTGTATGTTGATTATAATTTTTATCATAAAGAAATGATTTAGGCATGATATCGTGTTCACCTGGATTATGAATTGTTTCTTGAGAGAAAAGAGCTGGAAAGAAATTATTTTTAAGAGTTACTCTATTTACTGGAAGCATAGTAAGGCCATTTTCACTAGTAAATTCAAATTTCCATCTTATAAATGATTCAATAAGTAGAAGAAATGAGGGTGTATTATTTACTTGAAATTTAATTTGACCACTAGCATTAAGTTTAG
Source organism: Coelogynopora nodosa (assembly GCA_034780555.1). Taxonomy (NCBI): domain Eukaryota; kingdom Metazoa; phylum Platyhelminthes; order Proseriata; family Coelogynoporidae; genus Coelogynopora; species Coelogynopora nodosa. The sequence goes on along the minus strand of JAUZND010006391.1, from coordinate 1,278 downwards.
CACCTACTTCTGGATTTATTTGAATAAAATCTTCCTTTTTTCTATTAGATAAAAAACTTGGTGTCTCATATAAATGAAAAATTTGTTCGTCTATCTTTGTCATGTTTTAGAGAAAAGAATTACTTTAAATATATATATTTTAACTTCTTTAGAAATAACAGGTGTTGATTGTTGTTCAAGTAATTTGTTTTGATTTTCTCTAATTATTTGAAGATTTCTTAATTCATTAGATTTCAGTTGCTTTTGCAGCACCTGCAACTCCACCTATTGCTCCCGCAGCTGCTCCAATTACATCTTTGTTTGCAGAAAAAAATTACCTATTGATGAAATAAAATCACCAATTCCTCCTCCTAAAAATCTTTTTCTTTCATGAGGTAGTATTGTAGGCATTTTTGAAGAAAAAAATTATATTTATTTTTTATTAATTTTTTTTATTCATTTTAAATTTTTTAATTAATTTTTTATCCAAGTAGTTATAATAGGAGAATTATGACGTTACTTTCAATAATTTATTCTCTTTTTTTTCACTGAAAATAGGAAAAAATATTTTTTGAAAGGGGCGTCACAATTCCCTTATTATAACTACTGTCCTCATTTTCCATAATAGTAGCACTAGTATGGCAAGTTTTGTTTCTTTTCATGGACGCCTCAGAAGGCCAATATTGGAGACAAATCAGACAAACAATCAAAGTATTTATAAAATTGGTATATTTGCTAATTACAAATCTTACTTGCTTTGATTAAAGAGCTACAACTCGTTTTCCGAACTTAGTTCTAACGAAAAATCCTCCGCTAATAGCCTATGGCTTATAAAAATTGATCGAAATTATGTATTACTATTAAAAAGCAGTCTACAGAAAATTCAGACATTCATGCACTTAATAAACTTAATACATAAATAATTAACACAAGTCTGTCAGGAATTTCAGACGGCATAGAATTTCAAATAATGAATAAAATACAAAAAATAGACTTTATTAGCACAGACATACCTAATTCTAATGTATTGAAATCAACTAATTAAATCACTATATATGTACTAAATTACCTAATTCGACAATAATTATTTAAACTCTGTTTTTGACCATAGATAATATTGAAAAGGGCATGGTAACAATTTTCATAATAATAATATATTAGCACTTTTCAGGCTTTACCCCCCTCCCTTGTAAGCTCCTGTACGCTCTTTGTCTACTTCCACGTCCCCTTTTGTCTGCTTAGGGGCCATCCATAAATATCGATACGCAAAAAGGGGGGAGGGGGGGTCTGTCGAAACGA
>JAUZND010006390.1:0-10785 GCA_034780555.1 Coelogynopora nodosa | reverse complement strand
TATATTAAATCTATTCATATTATACTACACAAAATCTATATTAAATCTATTCATATTTTATAAATTCTCTAGTAATATAGGCCTAGTATGAATATTACTACTAAAGAGTATTAAATATAACATAGTAAATCCAGTTTAGACCATTTGTAATATGTACACTGATACAATAGTTTCAAGTTTACAAAATATGTGGGAAACCGTATTTAGTTAATGCATTCACATATTGTATATATATTTAATAACAATTTAAGAAAGATGATCTAAATAACATTAAAATATCACATCAAATACTTCCTAATAAAAACCATTATTAAATGTTTGAAAATATAAATTAGAACATTGAAAGTTTCATATAGAATAAGCAACAAGCTTTATTACTTTTATTAATTATTAAACAGTTTGGTTCCCATCCAGGGCGCGTGCCGGAATTGGGTTAGGTGGTTCCAAAATTAGAAAAAAGGCTATTATTGATCGTTTTTGAAAATAATAATCTGTTAGGTATACAATAAAAACAAGATTTCAAATATTTTCCTTATACAAAACATAGCATTTAGCTGCATTGCTAAATTATGTGGAGATCGCTCTCAGTACCTATAGCATCTTGTATGTATTATCATTCTTTAACTTAAAGATGCCTTTCTCTCTTGTGTATCATTACATATTTTTAAGGGGCGCAACTACATGGGGGGGGGGGGGGGGTCCCCAGATAACCCCGCCTGCACACGCCACTGCCCACTTATCCAGATCTCAGCATTTTTAGAGTAAGACGTTTTTTGATCGCAATACCCGTAAATTAAAACAAAAAACAGATGCTTTTATCCGGCATGTGACGATCATTTCGCTAAGCGACCTCAGAATCAAAAGTTTAACTTTTCAAATAGAAACCAATTCTAAAAAGTCCAATTGTTGAAGAGCTGTACTATTAAAAAAAATATTTTTTCAATTTGTCAATTTTTCAGATATTTTACGTTCTTAATTAAGTGGTCATAAATATATATATTTGAATATTTGTCACTTATCAATGCGGACCAATTTGTAACAAAACTACTAAGAAATCTAAATAAATGCTCTTGGAATAATTAACTTTTATTTTTTTATATTAAGAAACTATATACAATCTACTAAAACCACAAATATTTGTTTAAGATGATCAGCATCTCAGCATCTTATAAATATATAATCAATTTTAATCCCTTACATTAATAAGAAAATAAAACATTTCAGTCAAAACGCAACTGTTAATTAACTGTTCACAAATTTATACCAAATATTTGGAACTTTTTCTTAAAAATTTGTTGAAAGCAAAGAAAAAGAATTGACTGTTTTGCCTGAGTCTTTTTTATATATTGCCACTATAATTTAGAAAATCATTTTTGGTATCTTCCGTTGTCCCAATTAGCATAAATATCGATTATGTCATGGATCTGTGAAATACAATATGACTTTCATGAAATTGGGACATGTTGGTGACAGACTGTTTCTATTTTACAGATTGTTATTCTAATTTGCCTTTCTTAATTGTGACGGAAGCTTTTCTCGCAAAAAAACTCTGTTTTCAACAACAAAAAAGTTTTTAATAAAATAGTTAAATGTGTTATTTATAATAAACACACGATCGTATAATAACGTTGGTTATGTTTTTAAATTAGAACATTCTCTCACAAAAACATATATACGGGAATGTTTTTGAATAAAAATATGGGAATGTTTTATTAAAATTACAATACGTGACTTAATTTTTTATTAATAATTTTTATATGAAGCATTGAGCATTACACATATAAAAGAATTACTTCTAAAAATAAATTTGGTTTTGTACCAAATCAAAAATGTGCATAATTTGTTTCAAATTGGTTGAAATATAATATACGTTGTGTTAACCCTTCGTATGACAATTTTTGTCTAAAGAAATTAAGTTTTTGATTGAACTATTAAGCGTATGACCCTGATTTTTTTACTCAGTGACTAAAATTCTTTAATCTAACTAAAAAATATAACAAATATAATTTCGATTTTTTTTAAATACCAGAAAAAAATGCGTTATTATTGATCTATTTTATTTCCCCTGGGTTTTCATACTTTAAATTGATATTAGGGGCTAAAACTTGTAACATTAATATAAAAAATACGTGTATTGTAAATTATATCCATTTAACTTGTATAATAAAATTGTTTATTAAAATAACCAGCAATTAAAACTAATACTCAAATAGCATTTATACTACTTATAGTTTATTTGTATAAGTAGTAAAATTATAAAAATATAATAACAAATATAGATCTTGTGATCTGGAATCATATTCAAAAAGAATCAAGTCAATTGGTTGCATTGTACAAAAGATATAGCATATATTAGTGAATATATAGCATATATTGTTATTTTCCTACAGTTTTCATAACTGGAGTTTATGACGTAATCAGGTCATAAAAATGATACCAATCGATTAATTCTTTTGAAAATAAAAATCGCCTGACAAGTCTTTAGGAGGTATCTGTATACCAAATTTTAGCTTAATTGGATGATAGAAAGTTTGGTTTTCCAGGAGGGGCTAAAATACCCCCCTCCACGTAGCAAACACTCAAAAGTTTGTCCACATACGAAAGGTTAATCATCATTTTCATAAAATGTACGTTTTGATAATTACTATTTTTATATTATGTTTCGTTAATTACTTTTTTTAAATTCCATTTTGCAATAAACGGCTTTTATTAATTAAAAATATTGTCATTATTTGTTTTAAAATACCATACATTTTAAGTAATCATAGTAGTTAAACATTTTAATTAAATTTGAATAACTTCACTTATAGTTCTTTGATAAAACTAATTAAACTAATTATACATTAATAATAATTTACTCGTTGAGAATAGCTTTTCATGTATGTTAAAGAAGCGATGATAATATTAATTATTTAACGAATAATTTATCATAGATAAAAATGTTTTAACTAAAGTTACATAAATATATATATATTTAAATAATTTAAATATTTTATAGGTCAAAACAGACATAACAATTTGTTTAAAATATAGCTATTACTAAATACTTATGTAATTGTTTTTATTACACCAGACTAGTAAACATATCATTATTGCATAGACTTTTATATCGTTTATGTTTAGAAACATTCTCTTAAAAATATTCATGATCCAGTAATTGAATCGATTAGGTGTATATAGACTGAATATGTGGAAATAATAACTTCAAATTAAATATTAACATATTTTATGCAATTTTCATTTTCATTTTTCAAATTAAGGAGTCCATGTATAATATATTAAAATTTATAACCATTAGTTAATTAATAATCAATTGTTATGTAATGGTTCATTCTGATCATTTCTATTAATCAGTAAAAATATAGCTATAACAATTGATCTTACTGCATGCATTAAGCCTTTGTTTTATCAAATTTATACTTACATCCAATATGAGTAAATATTAACTATCACTATTGATTATTTTACTATACCCGGTTGATATGTATTAGCAAGTTAGTTTTTTCTGCAGCACAGTACCTCTGTTTTTTCTTAATTTGTGGAGTATCTGCTTGAACGACTTTTGTCTCCCAATCCTTCACCGATTTGTTTTCTATATTTCAATTATACTTTTTTTGGTTATGACCTTAGCTTGTTTACGTAAGATACAAAAATAATGTTATCAATTATTTATGAATATGTTTGCTAATTAATTTTATTATGATATAAAGCCATCCGATTTTTAGTGTCTAAACCACCGTAATAAAACAACTATTTTAGACTAGCTGTAACATAACCCTATATATCGCTTCCACAACGGTTCGAGACAAATATGTCAATATTTTAGAATGTTCAACCGACCCAAAAAAAACATTTTGAATGTGCGCTATTGAACTAATTATGTTAATATTAATTAATATTCTGGTAATAATATTTTTTTATATTTCATTGAGATACAGGAATACATAGTTTTTATTGAGATACAGGAATATATAGTTTTTATTGAAATTATTTGAGGTATGTGATTATTCTTCTATATATTAATAATGTACATTTATAATTCGCGTTTGTGTCATCTTCACAATCCTTTCTTAGTTATTGTGTTATCTTTACAATCTTCCCATAGTGAATAAGCCTTTTCTTTTTTTACAAACTGCAAAAAAACAGACGATGACGCTTTTCGCTTGCGTAAGCAAAAATCAATAATCAAAAACGAATACGAAACAAACGGGTGAAATTCAACGGGCGCTAATTTTCAAAACACATTTTACCACGAAATTAACATTATTTTTATATAGAATGTTGTCTGGCTATATATAATGCACAATTCCATACAATGCAAAAATAAAATTTACATACGTGCGCACAATTAAAATATGAACACATAACAAGTATAACATATCTTACATAAAAGAACATAATTCACACAAATTATATTTTTATGAATAAATTTTTTGTTTTATTAAAATTTTAATACTAATTTGTAGCACACATTTATTATCGTGACCATGGAGTTACTAAAAATAAGTAATGCAATATTTAACAATTCTCTATTTAAGACAATGAATCATTCCATTAATTTAGATTTTATAATTTGTTTGAACAATACAATTAAGTTTTTATAATCCAATAATAAACGACAAGAATTAGAAATTAATATAATTAATTAATTAAATCAATAAATTTATCTCACAAGAAATGATTATTTTTCAATTATTTTTAACATAATCAATTATTGTTGTGAACCATATCAATTCAATAAACGTGGTAATTATTTTTTTAATTCTTTATCTGCATAATTTGTCTAAAAATTACTTAGCTTATTGGATATAATTTTTTTAATGTAGAATTTGGAATAAAATTATAAATTAAATAGATTAAAACACATATACCTAGAGTTAAAACAATTTTAATGAAACCATAATTAATGTATCCAATATTTACTATTTATGAAGTCAACACCAATATAGCCTATAGTATATGAAAGAGAATATTATATGAATACATATGAATATATTCAGCATACAACTGAGTATACATAGACAGAGATTATATATATGATATATTATTTATTATTATATTATGTAAGTGAAAGTCAAATAAAAGAAAATATATACATACAGAAATAATATTTTTTCAAATATAATAATTGAAAATATATAAGACTAACAATAAAATATACATGCTACATACTGTATATAATATAGAAGCTATATAAGATTTAATAACCTTTTTTTATATATTATAGATATATACAGAACATATTTCATTAACACATATTAACAATTAGTAGAATTTAATAAAAATAGCATTTACTCAGATATATTCGTAAATTGCAGTTATATTTTATAAATATATGGCTGCAGCTAAATACAATAGCCATGTACCTATTGTATTAAAATATGGTCACTATCATTTATTAGTTTATTTAATTTAATGTGTACATTATGTATAAACATGAGAATTCAAAATAGAAACAGAAAACTTATTAAATTTAATGTTTTTTAGTAGATAGATATTTAGCATTGACAGGGGATTGTTTTATATAAAAATTTTATTAACTAAATTAATAATAGTTATCAATGACAATAATGTATAAGAATGAAATGCTAACAGTATATATATTTAATTTAAAATAATAAACAAAAATTAATACTGAATGAAAAATTAATAAAAAAGAGAAGATAATTGTCGTACAATTAAATCAGAACTCGTATGTAAAATTGAATATACTGCTTTACAATACATGGATAGTGTATCTGATAGATTTACAACTCATGACAGCAGAAATTATATAAATATATTATATACTGTTTCAAGGCAAATATAGCATTTTTATTATATACAAACAATGAAATACTAGACTAGACCGTGTCTAGTATTAATATTATATACACATATGTACATATTGTTTCCATTTGAATATTACTAAAATGAAGTCTGAATGCATATGCCAAATTTTATATACAACTGCAACTTTGGATGGATTCAGTCAGATTTACATTTTACAAATTACATGACTATATCATAAGAAGTATTTATAGTTCGTTGTGCAGTATTACACACAACCATATATATATATATATATATTATACATATCCACATCTATTGTTTCCATTTGAATCGAATATATATATATATGCACATCCACATTATGTATAGGGTGTCATGACAAAACGTCACCACGACAAAACGTCACCATAATAAAATCGATAATAGTAAATAACATTGATTCTAATTTTCATCCGTCTAAAGGGACTAATTGTTTGTCCATTTCATAATTATATTGATACGAATAAACAATCGTTTGTATTAAAAAAAAAATTTAGTTATGAATTTGGTGACATTTTGTCGTGGTGACGTTTTGACGTGTAACCATATTTTGTATAGTCTATATTGTAGTCCACTTCTACATAAAAAAACATCATCAAAACTTTAATTTGAGCGTATTCCATATGTACAATATATATATCAAGGATGTAGGAATTTTTAATCATGTAGAATTTAGTCACCGAGACTAAATTAGGAAATGCCTTCACTTATATTTTTCATGTTTATTAAATGAACGAAAAATTAACAGATGAATTTGTATATGCAAAATTCATTCACAAACTTTACGAAAAGCAAATATTTAAAAAAGAAATCGTCAGTTGCTTGACAAACGTAATCGTTGAATTCTTCAACAACGGTATGTAGCGTATTGAAAAATTCATAAACGGATTGAACTATTCAAAAGACCTTGACCTACATAAAAACAAACAGTTTGTTTTTTCTATAATGTAGTTAGTGCTAAAAGCGCAAAAAAACCAACGATGACTCACAAATTTAGTATCACAATCGATGAGTCGTTTGCAAAAAAAGAAAATGTGTGTAATCTTCCCTTAGTGATTGTGTCATCTTAACTTATACAAATTAGATAATTATTAATTTCACTGATTATCTATAAAATATATCTAGGACGCCTTTAATTGAAGACATAGATACTTAAATATGATACACTTCAAAACATTTTAATATAATTACAAAATAATTAAAATTACTTACTTAACTAACTTCGTTGAACCTAATTAAATTAAATAAATAATTTTATTAATATAATAAACATAAAAATTATTAAAAAATTAAATAATTAAATTAAAATTAATTTAACTAACTTAATTAACTAACTTAACTAACAACATACTATTTTTTAATGTGATTTGATCTAAAACCATAAAAGCCTTATATTTATTAATAATTATAAAAAGAAAACCAAATTTAATATTTTTTTAAAAAATTTAATTTTTATATAAATTTTTCATAATCATTTAAAATATAATTTTGTCAATGCATTCGTGAGAATTTTATATCATTCTATAATTGAAATTAATAACAAACCCAGTTAATAAAATAATTACTATTATTAAATGAACAACATAAGAATGAAAATCAAATATTTAAATATAAACGTGAATTTCTATTCATTGATTGGGTTAATTTATTCGGATATATAAAAATATATCAACTGGATATGTCAAAAAGCTACGTCAAAAACAATGTACAATACATAAATTAAATATGAAACCAATGTGTAAAAGTTTTTGAAGGTATTAAGAATATTTATTTCAATAAATTAATTTGAAAACCTTAAATCCAGATAAAAATCCGGAGGAAAAATCGGAGGGCAAATCAAAAATAAATTCATACTTTTTCAAGGTCGTTAATACAAAAGTAGGTAATACAAACAAAATAATTTTGACAATAATCAAAGTAACGAAGAAAAACAAATGAAAGGGATTTTAGAACGTCGATAAAAATGGTCGATATACGTATATCGACGTTCTAAAATTAATTCTATTATTCTATTAATTCTATTAATTATAACTAATTTTAATTAATGATTTTATCTTAACTACTTGTTTTTTTCCCGACATTTAAAATGGTTTTTCATTCCTCCGGTTTTCTTCTGGATATTCCCGCGGATATTTAAGTCACAACTATGCTAGACATATAGTTAATTTGTAAAACAATCAGCACGGTAATTGACCTATTTGAAAATCTATGTAAAATATATTTATTAGTTGAAAAGTATAGTAATCAACTTTATCACATAAGAATATTATAATTTCAAGAGACTCAGGATATTCATATAAAAGTACAACCATTTATTTAAAAAATCGATATTGTTTTTTATAAAATGATCACTAGCAAACATGTTATCCTTATTATAAATTGAAAGTGGGTCAATTTGTCATTTCCGTATATCTGATTAATCGATAACATTTTCCCGGTCATTTATCAGCTGATTGAATGTAAAAAATATATTATCCGCTCAGAATTATTGTCTAACTTCCTCAACGAGCAGCTTGAAGAAAATTAAACATTGCAGATAGCCTCATGTCTGTTAAATATATTCAATACGATGAATAAATACAACGAAACATTAATTCTATGATTAATTGTTTATCAGGAAAATTATGGTTAATTTGGATTCAACTATAAAATAACGCGATGGCGTTTCTATGGAAATAAGCTGGCATTTCTATGGGAATAAGCTGGCATTTTTTAATTTTTCAATCAAATATTTCAACAATAATAATTTGTTGTAATAAATGAATAATGAACTAGTTGACAACTTTTTTATGTAAAGCACACTTTACCCGAAATAAAATTGATATTAAAAAATTAAAAATGTCAATGTGATATCTGCTTAACGCTTTTATATGTAATATTAATTATATATTACATATATATACATATATATATATCTTTCAAATAATTGATAATCATGTTATCTCATCTTAATTTTAATTTTACCAATAATTTGTACTATATATTTAGTTGAATTGAATTTTGATTTCATTGATTTTGTTTATTCGAATAAATTAGATGTTCTTTACAGTTATAAGGTAAAGTTATGACATTCGGTGTAATATTCACTTTTAAAAAATTATGTAACTTTTAATTAATATTAATCATTTTTTATGGTCCATTGTTTGAATAACTAATAAGTAAAATAGTGGTCACATTGAAGAAAGTAAAAAAGGAAATGTAGTTGAAAAAGAGCTTTTGGTTTATTTGTCAAACAGTTTTCAGTTTGTATGTATGAAACATTTATTACATAAATAATTTAGATTAAATTAAATAAGTTAATGATTATTGCTAAAAATAAACAATTAAAGTTTAAAACATATGAGACATTCATATCGTCATCATAATGTTTTTCAAATGTATGCATTACACTGCATACTTTTACATAAAAAATTACTTTCATATCAAACGAATATTAACCTATAAATTCATGTTAATATAAATTTTCATTTAAAAAAATATACTTTATGATATATTGTATAATTTGGTTTCATGTTATTATATCTAATTGGCATATATTTATATATATATAAAATACGAAATTCGGTCAAATTTTGAATTTTAACAACACACATGTTTCAAAATATATTGCAAATAACATTACGCAGTGTCAAAGCTATTTTTAATTAAAACATATAGATACATTGTATATACATATATGTTTTGCAAAATTTTAATAACAGTTATCGTTTCATAATATAAATGAGAAAACAAATTACTATCATCACAATAACCAAATAGTCATATTAAACAAATTACTATCGTCATTATAACCAAATAATCATATTAAATATGATGAGTATTTTAACCTTTTCACGCCCGTATGACATCCTTTAGCCCTGGATATTCCATACGTTGATTCATTTTAAATTTAATCTACAAAACTGTACGATGCTAATAGCAAATATTTTGCCAGATACTCACCCAGTGCAAGGTCAAAAATATACCAAAATGTTATTGGTTCTACATTGTATATAAGATTCCGTGTGTAGGTCATTTAAATTTATGATTGGATGAAAATGGCTACATTTTCCTTGTTATTTTCTGTATGCCTATCCAGTAATAATAGGTAAAATCAGACGCATTGCTAAAATATTTGAAATTTGCTCTTAACATGTCGTGTTTTTCTTTCCTTTTAGAAATTTCTCTGCTCTGCCACACTCATGTATTATATTGTTTTTAAATATACACTTTGATAACTACATTTGGCCTCCGTTAGTATTTGTATACTTTACTCCTTATACATTATATTCATGTGTTTACGTAGACTTAGTTATTTTAGTTATGTTGTGTTAGCATTGCTTTTGTACATAGTCTGCTTATAATTCTTCTATTTTAGAATTGCTTTCTTTTTTGGGTTTCTTGGTATACATTTAGTCTGTTATATCTGAATTAGATGAAAACTTTCTACAATACCAATTAGAACTATGCATGAATTTGTTTGTTTCTCTTTGAAATATGTGTGTTATTCTTTTGATGAACCAAGTAAAAGCTCACAATTTATATCCAACTGGATGGTTCTATTTGGTTAATTATAGAGATGCGGCAGATATCAAATATGATTGCAAGCTTCTCGAAGACTTCGATTGTTAAAAGTTGTCTCAATCGAGCATATTCTTCAAAGGCTTTGAATTATTACTAATATTATGTATGTAGGCGTGTCTTTTATAGTGGAATCAAAGAAACACAGATCTAGCAATAAATGTGCAATCAAAGGAACATAGATCCAGCAATAAATGTGCAATCAAAAAGGAACATAGATCCAGCAATAAATGTGCAATCAAAGGAACATAGATCCAGCAATAAATGTGCAATCAAAGGAACATAGATCCAGCAATAAATGTGCAATCAGATGAACATAGATCCAGCAATAAATGTGCAATCAAAGGAACATAGAGCCAGCAATAAATGTGCAATCAAAAAGGAATATAGATCCAGCAATAAATATCAGTCAAA
>JAUZND010006389.1:0-10785 GCA_034780555.1 Coelogynopora nodosa | reverse complement strand
TTTTTTTAATTTGCAGGTTAACGGTTACTTAGTTAACAATTAATTTCATGTAAACTAATTATAGTAAAAATGAAAAACATACCATGCAAATTACTTTTTTAGAGCAGCATGCCAAATTCCCGACCTTTTCCTGGTCGGGAATCAAGATTTCGAAATTCCCGACCTTTTCAAGAATTCCCGACTGAGTGGCAACCCTGTTATTTGTTTGTAAAAATATTTTCTCCCTGAACAATTTTTCAAAAAATATACAATTATAAAATAAAGGGCTAAAATACATCAATACAGTTATAGAAGGATTTGGTTATTCTATATGATATATTTCAGCAACAAAAAATTCTTAAATTTGGTTAATTTTTTTACAAAACTTGGTTCTAAAAACTGACAGCCAGAGGCAGAGTGTTATAGATTTTGGTTGATGTTCCAAAGCTATAAAGTCAGTACAAAATGGCTCATTGTTTGTTAGATTTCATCTGGACTTAATGCAGATCCTATAATTACATATATTTTACTGCTGAAACATTAAAACTGTCACTGAGCCTAATTTTACCAACAATGACATTAATTTTGAAGGTGGAATTTTTAAGACTTTACTACATTTGGGCTATAAATATAATTACATTAATTTAGGGAGGTGTATCTTATGTAAATGAACTCTTAAGTCTTTTGTCCATATTATTATATTTTTGATTTTTCAGTTAAAACTTAAAACCTAGCCAGGATAGCCAGAGAATATTTTTAGAAAACATATATAATAGTAGGTGTAAAGAAGTTTTATATTAAAGATTATAACCATATTAGCTTAACTATGTAGTAGTAGTATCTATACTATATAGATATAATATATTAAGATTAAATAAATGTACAAATAATTACCAGGCCCATAAAAGCTTTTTCCATTGCGTGTCACATCAAAAACTTTTCCATTAACAGCAACTAATACCCTGCCATCATCACCGTTTCCGTCATACTTTCTTAGGTCTTCTAGATTAAAATCTTTTCTTAATACCGGAATTGGAGGTTCAGGTTCTTCCATTATCTCTTCTCGATTTTTCATGCGGAATATTTTATAAATAAGAATCAAGCAAACGCCTAATAAGCATAGATTCAGTGGACTGGTTATTAAGTCATTTCCAAGATTCTTCACAAACTCAACCGATCTCTCAAAACTAGATAAAACCTCTTCGTCCGCCATTTTAACAGTAGATTATTTTAAAAACCCGCTAAGTTGTTTGAATAAAATATTTATTTTAAAACATTATTTATGTTTAACATTGCGCAACATCCAATTGTTTATTTATTTTAAAATACTCATTGTAATAAAAATTATTATGCAACTATGATGTATATTGATTTAACTTGTTTTTTAGTTTTTTATTTAGTTTATTTTTAAGATATTTAAGGTTATCAATGTTATTAAATTTCAATTGATGAAAGCTACTATTATTTCAATTTTTGTTAAACATTTAAACATTTCAGAAGCGTCGCGGTCAGAAAGTATTTTGTGCTCATCATTACATAAAATATGTCCTGTCATTTAAATATACATCCGTCTGTTTTAAAATGTGCTCATTATTATTTCAGATTATTTTTAAGTACTAAAATATATCCGCAAAAGTCATTTTTAGTAGTGTAGCTTTAATGAAAATTAGAAGAATTGAAATAATGAATTTAACAAAAATCGGCGTCACTCAGAAAACATTATTACCTGGAATATAAATTTAATATAAATGTCTAGAATAATTCATTTGGCGGTTTACTTTTTTATTAATGAATATTAAAAATTAATAATGAGAAGAATTAAATATATATGGTGTTTTTTTAAACTCTGGTGTGCAATTGAGCTAGAAAAAATAATTATCTGTAATAGGGGACAACGCTTTTATGATATGTCTCCTTGTTAATAGGTAGGACGCCATGATCTCGAGTGTAGACACCAAATTTCTTCTCCAAAATGCCGGATTTGATAAACACTTACTTTTTTTACTGGTCACCTATTGTGCGTATCGCATTATTAATTTTGTCACAATTAGCTCTTTTCTTAGCGAATCCTGTAAAAAATTAATTAGCGTTTTTAATTATAATATGTTTCAAACTCTTTGGCACGTCTGCAGCATCCATCACAATTTTAGACATCTCGTTAGCAAAGTTATAAAATAAGTCTAGAGATAGAGCGATTAAAAATACAAGCGTTCGCTTTGAGAGCAAGACCCAGAATGCTTTTAGCAGCGAAAGCTTCTCTATTTATTCATTTTCGGATAAGAAAATAGGGGATTAGGTGGGGTAGAGGGCGGTATTGTCAAAGGTCAAGTATTATGGTCATAGGTTAAGTGATGTGGTCTAATCGACCCTTACCTTTACTACTAATTTATATCACACTTTACTTTATATGTCAAAATATTCCTACTTACATTTTTGAGTTATAGATAAAAGTATTATAACCACCGATTAAACAAATTTAGGGTCATACATTACATCGTTCAATCCAGAACTTTATTTCTTTGAAGAAAAAATGGTATGCCCTCCCCCTCCACGGACGAAGGGTTAAATGTTTAGTATATATTATATATATCGCAATAGTTTTATTTTGTAATTATATTTACCTTCAAAGATTTACTTATGTTGCATTTATGCTACAACGATTCTTTCACAGCCGTATTACAGAACTCACGCTAAGACTAATTGATCGGTGAAAGTGCTAAAGACTAAATGAATATATTACAGATTGTCAAGATTAGTTAGCCGGGGGGTGCTAAGATATAATTCGCAATTATTGTTTATCTCTTAATCAATTAGGTCGCAGGACGGCTGACACTTTTTTTATATACAGGAAATATATTTAATGCTTATTTTTAATATAAGCCAAATCAATATTATTATTATATGTGCTCTTGTCTAAAAAATTTTTTTGAGAGAATCACAATTTAAAACTTCTTTGAAAATAGACTAGTTGTATTTTTATAATATGAAACATGCTATTATATATAGGTTATATAGTAGACTATATTGCATTTTAGAATTGTATTTTTGTATTTTAGAAAAGTTTATAAATTTGTATTATAACGCGTTTGTTTATTGAAATCAATTTTATTTCTTCAATCATTTTATCAATCTTCAATACATATTTGGGGTAATAACGATTTTGCAGTAGCACTATATAACCTAGTCTTACCACGCATTCCATAATACGGCAGTAAGTTAATATGCTTTATGAAAGCATTAATTTTGTAACTAGTACCATTTAATAATAATTCATAGATAAATGTCTATATTATCTATATTACAAGAGCTGTCTTAGTGAATGATATTGTTCCACGTATTATGACAATTGATTACTCTGCGATTACATAATTAACCTGAATTACATTTTAGAAAGAACTACTATAATTCTAGTATTTTTACCATTTATTATGCTGTTATTGTATAATTAGACCTTCAGTTCACATAATATTATATTTAACTATAATGTAATTATATATACGTGATATACATAATATTACATTTAACTATAATGTAATTATATATGGGTGATGGTACCTTTTAGTGTATTATATTATATGTCTACCCAAGCGTGTTGTAAATTGTTGCTTTTACAAATATTGTATTGATTAATTAACAAAGAAATTATAGAAATATATATAGAAATTATTGCCTGGAAATTTTTGCGAACGACCGAAAATACGAACTTACTTCCGGAACAGTCTATAATATCTTTTGTTAAAAAAATTTTTTGAAATAGTATCACCCCTTGTTGTTCAATATGTGTACATGGAATGTGAATACTTATTATATAATATGCTGTGAATATCTGCTTTTCAATTATGATTGTTCCTATTCGTCATTTATTTTTATATTTCTCAAAGCCTGTTTATAATATACTACATAATTTTTTTAGTGACTGAATTTCTATGGCCGTTATTGTATTTGTATTACTCATCTTACTACAGTTTTGCATTGATAACTTCAATTCAATTACCAATTTTAGATTATTTTGTATAAATTAATTTAAATAATTAATTCGCCATTTTACTAATTAAATATGAGTAGTATGACTATATTTAGGCTTTAATTTTGTTGTCTGTTGACTTTACCTTCAGAATTAGGCCGGCCCTCCCCCTGTGTAGCTGACTTTCA
The DNA here is from genome assembly GCA_034780555.1 of Coelogynopora nodosa. Classification (NCBI taxonomy): domain Eukaryota; kingdom Metazoa; phylum Platyhelminthes; order Proseriata; family Coelogynoporidae; genus Coelogynopora; species Coelogynopora nodosa. The sequence goes on along the minus strand of JAUZND010006389.1, from coordinate 6,654 downwards.
GGGGTGGATACAAGGGGTGGTTTTGGGGGTGTTGCAAGCCTGCTCCTAAACATTAAAAGTAAATTATTTACAATTATAAAAGTAAGATTATCTAATATATAATTATTGCAAAGATTTAAAAAATTGGTATGTATAAAAGTTTACAATTTTAAAGTACTATAACTATTCAGATATTGAACGTTAGTAATAGTTTCAATTCAAAATGAATAAAACTAAATATTTTGGTGATAATAAAAATTAATAAAAATTTTTTTTTTTTATTAATAAAAAATTATCGATCTTGTCTATCGCCAATATAGTTGAACTCAGTTGTTCTAAGTCTTTCGCGATATGCCATGGCATCCATAAAATTATGAAATTGCTGCAAAGACAATATTATTAAAAATACACTATCAAAAATGGCAAATTATAACATAATGTAGACTTACTACTAGAATCGGATATAACCCTTCCTATAGCTATATACCAAGTATATATACGAAGGTATACCAATTTATTCCCAAATAAATTAATGAGGTTTTTGATTGAACGATATAATGTATGACCGTGATTTATTTACTCTGTGGTTAAAATACTTTTATCTAACTTAAAAATATAATTTGGAATATTTTAACACATCAGGTAAAAGTATAATATTATTTAACTATTTTAAACCCGAATAATTAAACATCACTGAGTTCGATATTCCTATTTAAAAATTGATCAAAGGGACTCTAATGGCCGGTATACCATAGATACTATATTATTTCTATAGTAATAATATTAATATATGAAAACTATAGTAATTGATCTTTTAAGTACTTTAATAGTTTTTTTTATAATAAAATGCATTGCGCAGTCATACAATTTCCGATTAGTGCCGCTCGTACACATACCCTCTAAAGCTCCTGCATGACTTCGGGCTTGAATTAAATTTCGAAATGTAATTATGAATCAAATTATTTGTAGTTTTATTTACTTAACGCATTTAAATTTGAGAACTTTGCGGCTTCTATCCCATTATTTTAAAATTTGTATTGGTTATTATCTCAATATAAGCATAGGTTCAATTAACATGTATAAATAAAGCAAAATATAAAATTAAAATTAAACAAAATTAAAAAATATAAGACGTTATTAAAATAAACTAATTTGAATTTACAATATTTATATAAAAATGAGTCGCTTTTAATATATAAATGTAAAACAATTTTTAACATTTATCGAAGCCGAATAAAGTTTTGTTTATTTGCTGAACTGAAATTTTATTTCAAAATTTAGGATGAATATAAGAAACGGGATGAATTGCTATTATGAATTTATTAATAACTGGTCATTGCTTATATCAATGTTTCTAAATATAAACAAAAATAATTGGCAAACATTATATTAAGTTATGTATATGTTAACTATTACAAAAGTTCAAATTGGTAACCGTTTCTAAAATCTATACTTTTAATCTTTAGGTAATTTTAAAACCCGATGAAAGTAAATAAATAAATCGGAAAAAGATAAAAATTGTTCGTCCTGCCTGATACATAACATCATGGTATATGCATTATAATTTAATGAATACATTATTAATTTCGTAAATTTAATTTTTTCATATCTAATAAATTTAAATCCTTAAATTCAACTGATTAAATTTAACTTATCTAAATGCAAATGCATACATTTGCTATTTAAACTCCCAGATATATTAGCTGACATATTTATGGCTATAGTATAAATAAACTAGTGTTGGTACAAAATCTAGATAATGCTTATTAACTGGGTGAATATTTTTTATATTTATATACATATTTTATATATTTATATACAGGTGTGTTGGAAGTAAGGGGGCCCAGCCCCCCTCACTTTTTAACCTGTGGAGGCCTGAGTATCTCTAGGCCCCCCCACTTTTTGTAGAAAATTTTTATAATTTCAATAAACACATTCATTTTCAAAGGATTTTTGCAGTTTTATGCTATATAATTCTAGAATAAATTTTGATCAAGGTCAAGGACAATGTCAACATCCTATTACTATGACTATGTCTATAGTATGACAGGCTTTTTAAAACGCTCCGATGTGCCTAATATATATATTTTATATATTTTTATATTTATAAATTTAACTTATCTAACTGCAAATGGCAATGCATACATTTACTATTTAAATCTGATATGCAATCTCGCTTATATTAAACAAGCAATCCGGCTATAATAAGCAGATTTTTCAGTCCCTGCACATAATTATGCCTGCTTATAACAAGTATAGCTGTGTTTCCCATTGTCACCTCTCACTCACACAGCATAAAACAATGCAGAGTATTGATTAATGCATAATTTATTGATTTATTATTACATAGTTGCCCTTCAGCCAATCACAAATAGACTGCATTAAACAGTGCTGAGTACATTATATACATAGTAGTTAAATATGTAATAAACCATGATACAAATAATTACATTGCTCGTTTTTTATTGTTATGTACATTTAATGATTACATAACATCAATTTTGTAGTACCTCGGATATAACAAGCATCGGTTATAACAAGCAAATTCTTATGGTCCCTTTAATCTTGTTTTATGTGGATTATACTGTAATATTTTATTTCAGATAACTTTTCTGATCAGATAATGATATTAGAATTAATGACCATTTATAAACTTTCTGCAGTGAAACATTCATCAAGCCAATGATTTTTAGGGAAGAGTAACAACAACACATTATTTGGTTCCAATATTGTTCATTTGTTTTTTTGTTCATAATTTTTGTTATTAAATTTTTATTATTAAATGAATAATCTTATACCAATAGAGTAAGTATGGTTTATTTGTTTCAGTAAGATTTACTGTTAAAAATAACATATGCCATATGGCATGCTCCTGCTGACATAGTCAATTATTATTAACACTTCATTATTCCTTTGTGTTACATCAAACATTGGGATTAACTGAATTCTAAACCCCATGTTTTAAAAGCTCAGTAGCAATTGAAAGATTATTCTATTATACTTTAGAAGCTTAAAGAAGTTAATTATTAGAAGTTATTAAAGCTTTATTAAATGTTTTATTTATTATAGTGTTGTAATAAATAATTATATATACACACATATTTCATTATATTTGAATAACTTTACAATTTACATTCAAGTTTTGTAACAGTTACATATATTACATATACTTATATATCAACAAACAACAGTTGGTATTTTTAACCATGGCATATTGTATTCATGCTTCATTGTAATAACTACTTTTACATATAACTTGCTAAATCATTATGTTTTCATAGACAATGTGGAATCAAGGTTCAGTGTGATGAAGGAAAATCTTGATCTACAATCTTCACATATGTATGTATCAACACTAAATGCCACCCAATCTGTAAAATATGGACTGAAAGCTGCTGATAAGACATCACATAGTTTTTTCAAACACCATGACATCCCATATGATCCCATGTGCCCTAAATTGTCTGAATGTGTCAGGAGCTCTTTAAACATTATTGAGATGACATTGAGAAGAACAAAAAGAACTAACCAACAAAAGCTTCCTTTATTTATTAGTTCTCAAACAAAAAACAAGGCCAAACAATTGTCTAATTCAAAAATCAAATTATCTGAAAAATGAAAGCTTTCCTTTAACTAATCCCAATTCTAACATTCTTTACACTTATCTACGTTTTATGGACTTTATTTATGATATTTAGCACATTGTTTGGCAAATGTAATTTATCTATTTGAACTAGAATAGGAGAGGTATTTTGTTGTGTTCTTCAATCCTGCTCACTATTTTCAATTTATATAGCATTGAAAAATTAAATACACATTAAATGCTAAAAATGGATTAAAGAAATTAAGGTATATATATGCATATTACATACATTTTATTGTTACCTACATCAATGATGTAAATTTTCCCACTTACAATTTTGCTGTGATTTTTGCAGTATTAATATTTTATAAATCATAATATACATAGTTTTACATTAATTTAATAGGTACATAAAACTTATTATTAGATCCATATATTATGTAATGAAAGTTTATTATAAATTGTATACTACCTACTAAACATCAATTCCTCTTTTTATTTTTGTATATTATAAAATTATACCAGATGCATTTATATGCATTCTAGCTAGTAAAACCTAAAAATGGTGACAGTTAGCATCAAATTTATAAGCTACGCATGCCACATATCAATGGACCCCATATGGTTCCAACATTTTGTCTGGTTAATCACATGTATGTTAAATAGAAAATTGGTTACTTGTTCTCAATTTAGTTACAATTCTGATGATAAAATATTATTTTCTCATCTGTCTTTGACCTAATAAATAATTAAGATGTTTATTAGTATTTTATATTAACAAAGAGTTATCAAAAGACAAAAGGTAACTACTTATTGTTACAAATTTTTTTTCAACTATGTAATTACATTTTTTGTAAATTCATTATTTTAGTTATGTTCACAATTTTGTCATCAGACATTGCAAACCAATGTCTGCTTATTTTTTACAAATATAATGAACGAACGTCTATACTTTTTTTAATATAGCATTTATTAAAAATATGTCATATAAAATTTTAAATCACTGAGATAAGTTTAACAATGTATGATCTGATCAATAATGTAAACATCATATAACAAAAACAGTTGTATTGGTTAGAATTCCTAAACTTATGTAAATATACAAGTGTAATAAATCAATAGCTTGAAGTGGATTGCTTTCTATTTTATCATTAGGTTATCTCATTTATATATTTTCATATTATAATTTTGTTCATGCAACCAACCAACATACTTTTTTTGGGATTTGATTATGGGATAATTAAAAATTAATTTAAGCATGAATTTTAATAATACACCATAGTAAAACATTATAGTACATAGAACATATTTTGAACATAAAATTCTATATCCCTAAAACGATTCTCCAAAATGTTTTGAAACAAATTTAATACCACAATTTTTTTGTTATCACTATAATGGTTTTGTCAAAACGTTTCAATGTATTAAAACTGTTCTATTTGTCTTTAAATTTTTGCAAACTCAAATATAATTGTTTTCAGGCATCATCTTTAAAAGTATGTGATGTGCCTCAGGATACCATGAAAATGTTACGAGATTTTAAATTTCGTAAAGCAACAAATAACAGCGCGATTATTTGTGAGTTTCTTGTTTTTGTTCTTCCTATCTTATTCTATAAATTATATATTATTATATCTTATAAGTCATATCTTATTTCTAAATTTTATATTTTAGTAAAAGTTAAGAAGGGCGATTTAACAATAGTCGAAGAGGATAGAATGGAAGTAAGTGTTTATGGTTTTATAAAAATACATTTAATACAGTATATGTTTTTGGATTTTGGATTAATGTTTCGAATATTTACATTACCATAAATACGGTATTGTTCGGTTGTATAGAATAATATATAATCAAAATAGTTTTGAATCAAAATAAAAATCGCTATAAAAGCGAATAGTCGAGTGCATTCAAATTTAACGTACTATTGGTGTTCTACTGTCTTTTTAAAATCGAAATTTATTATGTTTAACTAATTGATGTTGAATATACTAAAAGTCATATGAAGTCATTGGGGTTAGTAATTGGCCCCAAAATACTCAGAATTTTATTTAAACATGAATATGGTATGACGGTGACCTGAAATACTTTAAAATTAAAAAATAATGTTTCGAAAATGGTTTAAAGATTCCCAAGTTGTTATATTTTTGGTTTAAACAAAGTTTACTTGTATGTTTAGCAATAGCTCTTTTCTACGCACAATTTCTTCCGGAACAGCGTTAAATTCAAGATATGGTCTACATGTCTAAACATAGTTCACTCTATTCTAAACCAAAGTTTGAAGTAACTCAATGTCAACATAAATACAATTTTCCATGTTTGACTTGATAGTTTCGTTGTTCTAATCCGTTTTTTCCTTGACTCCTGTAGGATATGACCATTGAAGAACTCATGGAAGAGTTGCCAACCCACGAGCCGCGGTATGTCTTGTTAAGTTACGCATACGAACATCCTAATGATAAGCGAATGTCCTATCCACTTTGTATGATCTTCTCTTCTCCGCAAGGTAATTGATTAACAGAAATATGATTAATAAAAACGCTCACTCCTTAGAGGTCGTTCGCATAATATATAACGCAGAATTCGGCATTTTTACCCCTCCACCCCACCCGTGTTATGTAACACTTAAAAATTTTGACTACCTTTATTACTCTTTTCGTCGATTTTATATTTAAGTTTTTAAATCCTATTTTATTCAATAATAATGATTATATTAAGAATATTTCACATGTACAAACATCAATAGACAAGCTTTATTCACATTATATGTGAATAATTACCCTATTCAAAATTTAATCAAAATGTAACAAGGAAATTCTCGTAAAATAGTAATAAGCAAAGATTAATATAGTACTCAAGCGGATCCGGACTATTAAATATTGTCAATGTTGATTATGGGATAAATATTTAATAAAAATGTAATAAAAAAAATTAATACGCATTCGAATGGAGTAATATTGTCAATGTAGGTATATGTACAGTTAAGTAACAGTTGAGAGGCCCCACATCGGTACATGTACAGTTAAGTAAGAGTAGAGGGGCCCCACATCGGTACATGCACAGTTAAGTAAGAGTAGAGGGGCCCCACATCGGTA
>JAUZND010006388.1:0-10786 GCA_034780555.1 Coelogynopora nodosa | reverse complement strand
AAACGTCAGACTGGCACAAAGGAGAAATGATTGGCGGACCATAGCAGTCAACCTCTATAGGAGAAGACACTGACGACGATGACGAATGTAAAAATGTAACAAAATATTAGTGTTAAATAATTTTGATTTGAATTGATTGTAAGAGTTTATACGTATTTTCATACAATTTAAACATGCATAAGTTGTCTATAAACTTTGCTGAGTCCTGCCATATGAGATATATTCTTCATCATTTCACCGGGAGAAGCTTTTCCTAAAAACCTCTTCTTGCAAGTACCATGTTTGTTGATTCCAATTCTTTAAAGACAACGGAAATAAAGATGTATTCTCTGCAGTTATTTTAGCGAGAAATGTTTTCAAGTCATATACGGGACACATTTCATTGTCGGTCTTATCATCATACATTCTATACTTCTTTGGATCTGTATTTTTTTTGATGTCTGGAGATGCTTTCACATTTTTACTCAGAACATTTTTATTTAGATACGCGTATTCACGTCCGTCAGAGTCAACAGCGAATAAAATATTATATTTTTTCAACTGCGGCAAAGTTTCTCTGCCCCTTAGTCCAAAGTAGTAAGTTAAATAAAACCAAACTTGCTGCTGAAGAATTATGGGCGCTGAGGCGTCAAAGTAGTTTTTCAGTTTCTCCATATCACTCGGTTGAATGGCATAGAAGGATTTTTCGGAACGGTCAGAATTCTTAAGCCAACAACCCACCATAGCTTTCAGTGTGCCGTTAGCTCTTCGAAATGCTTCATTCTGGATTGTATTAATTTTACGATTTACTATACTTCCTGTAAGATAGCGGTTTAAGACAGCTCTTATGCCTACCATAGAACTTGGTGAATAACACTTTCCGTCCTTGGTTTATGCGAAAAATAATAATAACGGAGATATTCAGCTAAAATATTTTCTGGAAGGGTTTCTATGTTGCTTGAAAATGATTTTTATCGGGACATTTTTTTAATCGAGCAACATAGCTCTTCGTACAAAACGCTGTTGATTTAGGAATTGCGTCGTTTTCTAACATATTCATTTCAACAGTGATATCCATGTCTATCGTAGCATATTTATTTCTCTGATCTTCTTCCATACGATCTAGTTCTGCAGTGATATCATAGGCAATTAAATTATAGGTTGATAAATCTACAGAATTGCTCTCACGTACAATGCGTTCGACTTCTTTTCCCTCTTTTCCAGAAATCATTCCACCTGGTGCCCGGCTGAAGTTAATGAGAGATGTCCGATTTTGGTCTGCCATGTTGTCGTCGTCGTCATGCAATCAATTGGGGAAACTACTACTAGACTGTGGGGAACTTCTTCTTGAATTCTTCCCAGAATCCTGATGCTTGAATTGGGTTGGTCACTAGATTATTCAGTTCTTGGATGTTCCATTTTTGACGGAGGTTGTGAATAGCTGGACATTCAGTGGCTATATGTTCTACCGTCTCAGCTTCTAGAAGGCATGCCCTGCAGGAATCGTTTTCACTCTTTTCTATTCTTTTGCAGTATGAGCGGAGTTCTAGGGAGTGGCTTGTTCTGAAACGTCTCAAGCTGATTACTTCCTTCTTGCCAATCTTCTTTTCTTTTTCTTCATTCGGATCTTTTCTGGCCATGTTGTCGTTAATGCTTTAAAAATTAATTAAAATTGTATTGACATATATTTGAATTCTTATCACAATCAGAGTGGTTACAATAACAATCGAAATATTTGAATTGCATGACAAGATCAGCATGACACAGAACAATATAAGATTGAAATATCTAAAGTATTAATTATACTATATGGTTGAAACAATATATTTTATAACTTAATTTATTTGATTCATCATTTTTGAAGCAGTTTAGTTTTAAATTTAAATTTTAAAATTCCAGGCGTCTTTTTATTATTGATAAATTTATTTTCTAGAATTCCTCCACCGAGTAAGAATTGAATTTAGTTCGAATGGAGCTTGGTAATTTAAATATTATAACACTGGACACGTAACATAAAGTTGGATTAAATATTAAATGTTTCTTTGTTGAAAACAAGGGTATGTTTTCGACTTATAGGGGTATTATTCCGGACTCATGTAGCGTAGCCTACCTCTATTATCGTATACCAGTAAGGGTACTTCTAGGTTCATGAACAAAAAATGCAGCCCAATAATTCGGAACTTACAAAACTTAATTAGTGTCATTTTAAGCGACTTATTAAGTCTTGTTCATACGTTTTAAGTGTACTTTAAGTGACTTAAAGTCAATTCAATTAGAATACTAAATCACATTTTAAGTTATTGTAAGTGTAGAAAGTCCCATTTTAAGTTATTGTAAATGTAGAAAGTTACATTTTAATTTATTGTAAGTATAGCAAGAAACTTAATAAAACCAGAATAGTAAAATAGTAAAACTCATCATACAAAATGGAATTTATCTTTATTCCAGTAATATCACAAAACATTTAAAAAGTATAAAGTTTATCATTTTTTGGAGTGTTTGATATCCAAACCTTTCTGATTGATAGTCATCTTGGCCTCAAGCCAACCCTCTGGGAATCAAAGAAGTACAACATATATAAACATAATAAAGAAAAGGATAAATTAGTATATTTAAAATAATTTATACTGGATTCAGGAACACGATCCGAAATGTAGATCCGGATAAAAACAACAAGAATGATCTATATTATAAAATCATCTTTAAATAATTTAAAAGATGTTTGACCAAGTTATAAAATTTTGAAACAGGCTTCATGTGATAAGTAATGTAGATCATATTTTTAACCAAGCGATTTAAAAAATTAACATGTGGTAATATTATATAATATACATCATTAGAAACGTAAAAATCTAGGCTATATGAAAGGTTAAAACAAATATTAAGAATTTGGAAATATTTGTGATACAATAAACGATAAAATAATAAAAATGAAGAACGACACTCAAATAAAAAGAAATATACTTATAAGTATTCAGCAAAAAACTATTATATTATTAATATTTGCCAAAATGCTAAAGTGCCTTGTTAAATAGAACACGAAGGTTTCTTGCAGAATTAACCGTTTTAATATTTGTTCCATTGAATCGCACAGTGATTTGAGCTTCAGCAAGAGGATGCAAGGAATGTACAATCAAGTTGGACTTATTTGGATTCAGTTTTAATTTGTTCGCAGTCATCCAGCAATAGATGGATTGTAAACATTCTTCAATAGCGTTAATCGTGGCGTGACTGTGATCAATTTGGAGCCATATTTGGGTATCGTCGGCATATAAATGATACTCCATACCATAAAAAGATTTGAGTTTAGCAAGAGGTGTTGTGTATGCAGTGAATAGAAAGGTCCTATTACACTGCCTTGTGAAATGCCGTATTTAAGTTTGTGTTCTTTAGATGTGGTACCATTAATAAACTGAGAAAAATGTCGATCACTAACATAGTCATTTATCCAAGATGATACATTACCATTGTTTCCAAACCAATCTTTAAGAGCGGTTGATAAAATTGTATGATCAATAGTGTCGAATGCAGCAGACAAGTCAAGAAGTACTAAGGGACAACTTTTATTTCTGTCAATTTTAGTCAAAATACTATCAGTGATGTGAATGGGTGCTGATTCTACTGAATGGCCCGACCGATAAGCAGATTGATGGTGACAAACAAAATAATGTTTGGAGAAATGTTCAATTAACAGCGATGAGGCAACACGTTCGATAATCTTTCCAATAAAGTTCAAATTTGAAACCGGGCGATAATGTGACAGTACATTAGGATCCAGATTTATCTTTTTGACAATGGGTGTTACTGATGTAATTTTTATACAACTGAGCAAAACAGCGTGTGTAAAAAGAAAGATTTACTAGTTTAACGATGATAGGAATTAAGTTTAAAATTGCACCATTGAGTAGCGTACGCATTTGAGGATCAACACGAGAGCATTTTATTGGATTTTTGTATTAATCTCACAAGTTCGTCATCAGAAATTAAATGAAAATCAATGAACATAGGAGGTTTATTAGCTGGCGCAACCACTGGAGGATTAACCATAGGTAGAGATGTGGGAATGTCTTCAATTTTTTTAACAAAAAGTTGGCAAGGCTGTTGGCATCCGGAATAGAGGGATGCGATAGACCTGATAACATATAATTAACAGTTTTTGACAGAACGTTGAAATTAGGCCGACCAGTAGTATAGAGAATAAAGTCATTGTATAATATTCAGAATTTGCAGTTGAAATAGTAAGTTTAGAGACTGTTTGACACATGTCGGTGTGATCTTGAGTTCGATTGGCTTTCTTTTTAAGTCATCTGCGATGTCTTCGATAGTCCATTATTTGAGGTGTCATCCAGGGTTCAGACCTGCTATAGTTTTGTTAGGATATAGAGGAGCGTGATTATCAAGAGTTTTACTCAAAACATTAATAAGTCCATTGGCTGTTTCATTTACACAAGAAGATGTATTAAGCATGAGAGAGTAATTAATGACAGACAAAATATCTGAATTGAAATTGCAAGTATTTATATTTTTGATCCGTCTAGAAAAGTCAATGTCGGATTTCCTATATGAAGTAATATTACTGAAAACACATGAAAAAAGCAAAGTGAAATGATCATAAAAAATGTAATTTGGTAAAGATATTTTAATAATCTCAACGAGACAATTGGCGCAAACAAGGTCAAGAGTGTGACCAGAAATATGAGTTGGTGATTGATTGTTTTGGATCAAATCCAAGTTGTTTAAAGTTTCAACGAAATGTATAGCTTTGTTACAGCTATGCTCGTTGATATGAATGTGAAAATCCCCAACGACGAGAAGATCAGTTTTGTTAGAAGAAATACTAGTCATATAATTTTGAAACTCAGACAATATAATTTAACAAACATATTTATATTGACAATTTAGGTATATGTACAGTAATTTAATTAAAAACGTAGTTTTGCAATAATATTTTACTATTTAGTATTATTTTTGTCAGAGTTAACGCGATTTACCTTATATCACTTCTGCAACACCTTTTTGCCATTTTGGCTAAAAATAATATTTTATAGCATTCTTTAAGTGTAAGAAATGTCTAAGTTAAGAATATTCATTTATGAATGATGATTTTAGTAACAACATATGTCAACAAACATACTTTTTAAATGTACAAATTTAATTGAGTTATAAACATCATATTACAAAACACATCCAAAGTGATAAAAAATACATAAGCTCAGTTTTGTAAATATTCAGGAGCGGTCTTTCTAATTCCTAAGAAGCAATGAAATTCCTTCTTCGGAAGATTATTCTCAATCAAGGTGTCTCCATGGAGAGTTCAGTATATTCTACAGATTTATGTAAAGACGTTTTTGTATTATAAACATAATTGTTTCGTTGATAGGAACATACTTTATTAAACGTCTTAACTTTTGTGCTAAGCAATTGTTAACATAGTTACTAATAAATAGTACATTTAAACAAACCATAATAAAGGTATAAAAATATACATAATAAATGGCACATCAACGTCACAGACACTTCTCAAGAAACTGAAAAATATATTGATATTTGAAATAAAAGGGAAAAAAGATACATAAATAGTTGTTCATAGATTTAAGAAAGATCTTTAAAACTAAATAAATTATTAAATTATTATAGATGTATAATATTATTTGAAAATATTTTTGAAAATAAATCAGTTCAGAAAATTTTGAAAAAACATCTTACCTCCTGGCCTATTATTTTAGTGCATCTAATATTGTTTTAAATTACGAGACCAACTAACAATCACAAAAATTCGAAAATCCGCGTAACTTTCTCATCCTTGAACAACGAAAATTAAAAACAAATTAATTGCAAATAAGTATAGAGGGCATGAAGTTTGGTGATTAAAAAACATAGTTTTATTACATTTTTCTACGCCCTTGTTCATGTACCAAGTTTTTATATAAACGATATAGAACAAATTACATAAGAATGCAATACATTTGTTGTAATTTAATCTCATCTGGGATCGTATAATCGTAATAATGACCAGTTATAATAATATTTTTCACAACGTTTTGCTCATTTGTCCACACATTATAGTAACATATTATAGATGTATTTTGACAATGAATGTGTTTTGATGAAAATATCAGAATAACATTTTAAAATCTAAAATATCTGGACGAAGTAAATCTCTCTAGGTGTTAACTTTATTGATTACATTTAGATAATATAATTAATATGGAGAAGAGTGTACAACTTTTTCACCAGTAAGCTTGCCGCGCCTGTCGCCAAGGGGGGGCAGGGGGGCTTTGGCCCCGCCTTCAGAGTTTGAAAGAGCCCCCTATTTTTAGTGCTCTAACAAAAAAGAGTTAGGGGGCTGAAATTATAGGCTCCACTGAAATAGGTTTTAGAATGGTCTTCAAGAGGCCCGGCCGTGCCTCTTAAATTTTATTAACATTAATTAAATTAAATCTTAACATTATTTTTATAAATATTATGATAGAAAGACGTATGTGCCAGTGTAAAATGTGATATATGTCTTTTTGTCATAGTACTATTGAGAAAATAGATATACGCCTTTTTGTCGTAGTATTATTGAGAAATATTGGCGTTTACGTCTTTTTCAACTCAACTAACTTTTTATGTAAACCAGGAACGGTCCAACATTGCAAGTCAAGACATGTCGACCGTCTTTTAAGACTTTTTACATGTTAAACTAAAAATCACGAAAATGGCATATACGTCTTTCTGTCGTAGCACGGCAGAGGGGCCCACCTTTAAATATTGTTTCTATCATGTATCAAAAGTTCTAGGTATAAGGTCGAGTATAACTGTCGTATAGTGCAGTTTTATCCATTCAGCAAGGGGTTCTATTGAAGGGGGGGGGTTGTAGTTTTATGTATGGGCCTCTCCTGTCGACTACCATACTGTGTAATAGTGAATCTTTTGGCTTCGGTATGCATTTAATTATACATTCAATTTGTTTTATTTGTTCATGATACTATTGCAGGATTTGGCGCAATCCGTGCGTACAATGTTCGTGGCGATTACGAGGGTAGCATGTATTGTATATGTACATCGTTGACTCCATAATAAAATGTACGTTTCTGATTATCATAGAACTTAATTGCAATTGGTATGAATATAATGCATATATTTTCTTCTAAAGTAAAAAGTGTTATAACCTATTTTATATTATAATTTTGTATACTTAATCATAAATAAAAAGTCGTTCCTTTATATTTCACATAATTTATTGTTTTAATTACAAAAATAATACTTACTTGTGTTTATATATGTACATAGTCATATAACTAGAAATTGTAATACTTACTAAAATGTACGTAACACAATGATACATATATACTATTTTAATGAACTAAACTTGAATATCATACATTAAAAATAAAAAAAACGCATTTGCTGATTGCAATACTGAGAAAACCGTCATCCAGTAAGCCCAACCGCACCCAATCAAGCAACCTTTTACTGGATACCCAGCTATGCTAATAATCATGAAACCGATATGAAGGAAGAATGCTAAACATGTTATATAAAAAGCATAACTCTTTTTTCGAGGAGATTTGTTTTGGTTAGATATATGGCTCCGCACTCTTGCGCACATGAGAAGTACCATTGTTATAATTCCAAATAATGCGAAGATCTGCACAACTCCAACATCGTAATCTGTATTAAAAGCAGTATCCTCTTGAGTCCATAGTGATTTATTCATGTCCCAATTTCCATAATAATTGAAACCAAACATCATTAATTCTAATGATATTAATAACTGCACAGTAATAGTTACTTCAAAGAATGATGTTCTCATGATTTGTACTTTTGTATTCACTAACAAAAAGTATATATAATATATATAATGTTAATACTTGTTAGTCTAAGCGCGACAGAATTTATTTCGCAAATAATAAATAATTATTACGTTATTTAATTGATTTATTATTTTTGCAGTAGTTTAGTTTTAAATTAAAATTTGAAAATTCCGGTCGTCTTTTTATCATGAACTGAGTTATAATTAAATAAGCATTTTAGGGATAAATAAGAAAAAATAAGTTATAATTGAATTTAGTTCGAATGCAGCTTGGGAAATTAAATATAAGACAAGTATCATAAAGTCGAATTAAATAGTAAATGCCTCTTCGTCAAAAACAAAGGTACGTTTTCGACTTCTAGGGTATTAATTGGGGCTGCTCTGTAGCGTAATCCCTTTAGGGGATTAATGTCGATTACCTAAGGTCGTACCCCAGTAAGGGAACTTCGAGGGGTACGTTTCACATTTCGCATTTTGTCTACTAAACAGACAAACTATTCTACACTTTTAAAAAGAGAACGGTTCATTGTTTTAAATTAATCCGGCTTTAAATTTCATGGCTTTGAATTTATTTTTATAAATGTATAATAAATGTTTATTTTACTTGTAACGTGTTTTAAGTGACTAATACAGTTAACTACAACTCCTGATTTCATGTAAAATAGTAAACAGAGAAATGCGAGAGTTGTTGCGAAAACCGATTGTACGATTTATTGCTGACAAATTGAGTATTTTAGGAATATCTCAATGACCGTTGATAAACATCTTTAGATTAAAACAAAAGGCTATAATTAACGTCAAAGGCGTTTATGCAAAAGTAGAAAAACATTGAATTGTATTCTAACCAATAAAAATGTGTCCAATCAGAAAAGTATATCTATGTTTCCGATTCACCAGTCATGTTTTCTACGAAAACTTGAATTAGTAAATGTTTATACTAAAATCAATAATTAATTGTAGGCGAAATCAATGGCTTATGTACACCGTATTCAAAAATATTTAAAACAATGAATTTACTGAATCTAGGAGAAATAAAAAAATACCCTAAATAAATAATGAAAACTTTTTTTTAGCCGAACGCGTTTTAAAGAACTTGTTCTCTTTATCAAGGCATAAGTTAGTATATCAAAATTACTTAAAACATCTACTCAAATTAAAATACAATCAATATAAATTAAATCAAGATAATCAATAGTTTAGAATAATTGCAACAATTTATATTACAAACAAATTATTAAGCAGATTTGAAAAATATTAACGTAATTTACAAACTAAAAACAATTAGACAAATATTTGACTAAAACTCCATGACGTGTTTTGGTGCCAGTTAGTAGGACTTCGAGTTTTAAGGAAAGAAATGAAAAAATCTTCCAGGGAGAGTCGATCATCTTTAGACCAGTGTGGGTTGGTATCTATTAGACATTAGTGTTACTTTCAAGTCATTTTCATTATGGCCTGGTTTATTCAAAAGTTCATCAGTCTCGATGTTACGAGTCTTGCCGCGTTGGGTCATCCTTATGTCAGATTTATGGCCATAGGGATTTATCGGCTAGGGAATGTTTCGTTTCACCTATGTATAGTTTATTACATTTTACACAGGTGATTGCATATAGGCCTATACAATTCTTGGTAGTACAATCAACTGTGTTTTTTATTTTAAAATTACGCTTTGACAATTTTCTTGTAATATCATCAGTTTTTTAAAAAATATTGCATGTTTTACATCTGGTTATGCACTGATTATTTATTTTATTGCATGTTGGACTGCTGTCATTACAATTAACAGTATCTGTTTTTACTAGTATTCTTTTGAGGTGGGAGTTTTTACAGTATGCAACGACAGTAATTTCTGGAAAAGCTTTTTTACTATGAGGAGATGATTATAAAATATTAAAAACTTTTACGAATTATTTGAGGCAAGCAATGTATGAAATGATGATAGGTAATGACACAAGGAATTCGTGAATTTTTCTATAGTTACCACGCGCCGGCGCCTATATAAGGACTGTCTGGCGTTCACAGTGGCGATCGAGGCGGCTGTGTCTGCCCAACACGATCGGGTTCCAGTCACCCACCTACCCCCCAGCTGCCTCAGTTCCGATGCAGGATGTCAAGGACCTTCAGGCTGGTCTGCAGGTTCTCACGGATGTCATTGACGTTGCGGTGAGAGCATGCATCGGCATTGTTCGCCCCAGCACGAGATCCAATATCTGGATGTCGTCGGAGATCCTGGAGGCGATTAAGCGGCGCAACCTTCTCCGCCGCGAGGTCACAACGAGGCGCGCGGACTGGATCCAGGCCTGTGACGTCGTGCGTGAGACCCTCCGCGCTTCCAAGGAGTCCCAGTAAAAAGAGTTCTTTGAGGGCGCCGTCTGGACGGCAGGGGCCGACAATCTGTGAAGAGAGGTCACGTCTCTCGCTGGGTCGCCCAGCTAACTCAACCCCAACGAGGTGCTCGTCAACAACGGGCGCGAGTTCCGCAAAGCTCCTCGAAATGGCCAGGGTCTTCATGCAGTACTACGCACAGGTAAACCGCCTCGTGTTCAACGCTGAGGACAGGGCGAGGTGCCGAGAAGTCCGGAAGCAGTTGTCAGCGGTGAACGTGGACGGTGAGTGCTGCTGCCTTTTCTACGGGGACGAGCTCGATGCGACCATCGCGTCGATGCGCTGCAAGGATGCTGCAGGGCCAGACCAGATCACCCCCCGCTTTCTCAAGGCCCTCGGGAAGCGCGCCCGGGCTCTACTGCTAGAGTGTGTCAACGCCTCTTGGATATTCGGGTTCTGTCCTCAGGTGTGGCGGAATGCCACGATCATTCTCCTGCTGAAGGCCGGTCGAGTCGTTCCGCCCGGTCAGCCTCACCTCTTGCGTGGCCAAAACCATGGAGCGCATGGTAGCCAGGAGGCTCTACCACCTAGCCGAGGACCGAGGACTGATCTCGGACGACCAGGCCGGATTCCGCAGGCTTCGCAGCTGCGAGGACCAGACGCTCCGGCTCTCCCAGGAGATCA
>JAUZND010006387.1:0-31238 GCA_034780555.1 Coelogynopora nodosa | reverse complement strand
CTAACATTATATGTGGAATTTCTAGTCATGGTTCTACTTACCCTTGCATATGGTGCGAGTGTCCCAAATCGGAGTTTAATATTGAGAAATCGAGATCGTATCCTTTACGTACACTGTCTTCTATTAAATTATCAGCATCAGAATACTCGATGTCAAATGCGAAGACCGCAAAGGAGTTTAAAAGTTGTACACACGAGCCATTTGTAAACGGAAATGACGATGATATTATTCTAAAACATGTTGCTCTCCCTGAATTACACCTTTTGATTCGAGAAACTAATACAATTTTCAATGGACTTGAGAAGGTAGATGAACTAGTGTCTGAAGCCTGGGTATCAAAGATCGGATTGACTCGTTCTAAACTCCACTCCGGAGAGTTTAATGGAAACATGTGCTGCAGAATCATAAAACACACAGATTTATTACGAACAATTATTGCTGATATGGATGAAAAAAGGCATTTAATTGTTTAATCATTTGCAGCACTGAATTCGATTAGACTAGCTTGCTTTGGATATTTGCTTGATGAAAACTTCGATCGACAAATATCAAAATTCAAATAAACCTATCTAAAACTGAATCTCAATGTCACCCCATCTGTTCATGTGTTAATTAATCACACCGTACAATTTTGAAAATACCACAAATCCTCTCTTAGAAAAAATTAGTGAGCAAGCATCAGAAAGCTTACAGACAGATTTTGTGACTGTGTGGGAGAAAGGTGGCAAAGTCGATTTGAAGCATTCAAAATTTGGAGAAAATTTGCTTGGTGCCGTTATTCAATGAGCGTCATTTTTAAACTTGTTTTGATTTGAAGGATGTACATAAATTTGTTTATATTGAATGTTTTCCAAATATGTTATGTTTCTACATGATCACTGTTATATGTAGTACAACATGCATGCAATAAAGCGTTCATAGCTCGTTTTTATCTTATAATATGGATGACAGTAATATTACTTCTGTCATATGCACAATCTTACATAAAAATTAGCAAAAATCATTAAAATTGCAAAAAAACATTAAAATAACAAAATTCATTAGAACATTAAAATGCAATATCTATGGAATAGCTACGACTTACCTGTAGTGACACACCTTTATATGATCAGTGTTATATGCAGTACAACATGCAATAAAGCGTTCATGGCTCGTTTTAATTTTTTTATTTCGGATGACGTCACAATATATAAAGAAATAGAAAAAATCAATAAAATGCAATATCTATGGAATAGTTATACGACTAGATTTGAGTGACATACCTTAAAACATTCGCGGTTATCAGTACAATAACTTAGAATAAACAGCTAATGGCTAATTTTTTTGGTCACTTGAACCCCCTTCTCGTGAGGTGTGGAGGACATCATTTAACCGTTAATTATAAATACTATTTTTAGGTAATTTTTTAAATTTTAGACGAAAAATAATGTCATTCTTCTTGTCGTTTTTGTTTTTAGCCTATAACTTTTGATGTTTATAACTTATGACAACCAAACTTGATATGATGATGACTCACCATCATAAGACAAGTCGTTTATAATACTTAAATAAAGAAATTGTAAGTAGTATAACTCTTTTCAAATTTTCTTATTGATGTTTACTATTGTAATGTTTATGGTTATATATAACACGATGATTTCAATGAGGATTTTAACTAAGCTAGTTCACTCAACTGGATTCTGCTACTTACAGATTGATTTCGATAAGAATTCCGACTAAATGGACCAAATATTTTTGTTTCAAATCAATAAAGAACAATATAATGAATTCAAATTTTTATTAAAGTGAATCATATCAGTACGATGAAGAAAATAGTGATATGTAAGAAAGTTACACAGCAGTATTTCATTGTAAATAGTTTAAGATAAAAATGTACTTTAATACAATGGATGCATTTTATTATTAGATGTGCCAATATCATCATCATCATCACCAACATGTGAGATGTTAATTGAGTCTAATGCATCACGCACTCTGTTGTAAAAATATATCAAAATCGTTTGATACTCCCATAGAGCTGAATTATGAGTGACAAAAGGAGTACCTTCTTGAATTTTTTTGCCCACTTCTTCAATTCGTTCCATTGCCTAATCATTTGTCATATCAATGAATAGTTCAACATAATTCATCATTTTGTCTTGTACTTTGTGTTTCAACTCTGCAAGGGTCAATTTCTTCCGTATGTTTTTTCTGTGTGGTCCATAATTGTAGTCAAAAGCGTCGACTCTTTTTCTTCCTCCCCGTCCTCCACAATACCTTCCATCGCTTTTATTGATGTTTCCTCCTCGTCGTCGAACCGTATTTGATTCCTCGTCTGTCACTGATTGATTTGAGTTTGATTTCTTATTCGACATCTTGTGTTGATTAATATCCATGCAATATGGAAACTTTGTGAATTTTGTTTCGTCCTTATCTGTGCAGAATTAGTTCAAATTGTCTTTTTAGTTTTTTAGGTGATCGATTTCTTGAAGAATATTTATGTATTGTAGTAAAAATAAAAAAAATTAAATAAAAAATTTTATGTAGTAAAAACTCCTTTGCGTTAAATGGGTAGAAAAGTCGACAGTAACAATAAATCCTTGATCGAAGTAAGCTCTCGTGCGTTAAACAGTACTTTGTGCAGTAATTCGAACAATAGGATATTTACATAAAGGACAATTATTCTTCATGATTAAAACTTTAGCAGACTTAAGTTATGTTTATCAACTATCTAGTTTGTTGTATTTAGTGTATATTTTTGTTTATAAGTTATCTATTCTAGGTGGTCTTATACAGTGACTGTTTTGTTCTATATTGTATTAATTGATTCCGATTGTTCATATAAAAGAATTTTTACTAAATTATCATGAAATATAATCATTATGTGTGTGTTTTCTAATAATTTCGATAGTCTACAACATGGCTCATTTACTATACATGTTAAATTTTCTTACATGTTAGGTATGTTTTATCTAATTTAATGATGTTTAGAATGTCCTTTTGTGATACTATTTTGTTATACAAAACGTACAATTTGAATAATATTTAAATGGTGTATTTTAATATGTCGTTTTGCGCCAATAATTTATTATTCTCATAAATAAAATAGTTTTTCAATTATTAGATGGTGTCTGTTTGTTTCTGTCTGTGTCTCTTACACTGTCTGTTTCGTTCTATATTGTTTTATTTAATTCCGATTGGTCATATAAGTGAACTTTCACTAAATTATCAATTCATAAAACAAATTCCCTTAATCTTAATAATTCAAGCACGTTTGATTAATGAGATAGAGCAGTGGATAGAGTAGGAAAGAAAGCCTAAACATGTCAGTGTTACTGCTCATCATCGTCATAGATCCATTCACTTTCTGGCACTATAGGATCCGGCATCAAGCAGCGCAACCATTTTGTCTTCTCTGCCAAGAATATACTGCAATTCTGCGTTCACCATCACCAGCTTAAATAGTTGAAATTGTATAATAATTACACATACATATGCTGATCCGCGCATGCTTTTACTTGTTGTATTCTGAGATTAACAAAAAACTTCAATTAGTTTAGTCTTTCACCCCTCAGCCACGACTAGGACGTGTGATAATGCTTTGCCGGGACGATTTGATTGTACCGCATGTTTCAAGTATGGCTCAATATTCGTTAATACGCTGCTTTTTTGCCCTGAAACGTTAATATAGCCAAGTCCTTCAAACATTTTGTTAGTAAATTCCTCGGTTCTCCTTTTATCTGTTGTCATTGTAAACAATCTGCATATTAGTCTAAGTATGTCATTCATTTCATCATCGTCAATACACAACTCCTGTCTCAATGCATAACCCTGTTCATAGTTGTCCATATTTTTTGTGTGTCTTGTTTCAAACTGTTTGTCACGTCCGCAGCAGCCGTAACAATTTTAGAAATCTCGAGAGTAAAGTTATAAAATAAAATGCTAATTCCTAAGAGAAAGAGAGAGAGAGCGATTTCAAATGCGACCGTTCGAATTGAGAGCGGCAAGCAGAATAAAATTTAAATGTAGAAGCTTCTCTATTTTTACTTGAGGTGGGGGAGACCAATCTGGAAGTAGCAAAATCAAGC
The DNA here is from genome assembly GCA_034780555.1 of Coelogynopora nodosa. Classification (NCBI taxonomy): domain Eukaryota; kingdom Metazoa; phylum Platyhelminthes; order Proseriata; family Coelogynoporidae; genus Coelogynopora; species Coelogynopora nodosa. The sequence continues at coordinate 27,171 of JAUZND010006387.1, read as the reverse complement.
TGAGTGAACTAGATTTAGTCAGAATCCTTATTGAAATCATCGTGTAATATATGGCCAATTTACATCACAATGGAAAAAATCAATATGAAATTTTAACAATGTTATACTACTTACAAAAAATAAATTTAAGTAGTATAAACGACTTCTTTTATGATGGTGAGTCATCATATCAAGTTTGGTTGTCATAAGTTGTAAACATCAAAAGTTATGTGGTAAAAACAAAAGTGACTATACTTAAATTATAAAATAAATATAAACTTTTTTCTTTTTTAATTTCTTTTACTTTTTTTTTGTCCTGTAAATGTATGCAAAAGTTCTTTTTGAAAATTTTGATTACAAAAAAATTGTAACCAATTTCAGCTATTGTTTTTACTAACAAGGCAAACAAATTTGATTATTACACAATTATCACCCTAAACAAGTTGTTGCTTGTTGTTGTTGTTGATTGCGACCTTGGAGTCACGACTTGGAAAGTCGTGCGAACTCCTCCGTCTCTTGCGGGGACTCATAAAAACTGGATAGGGGAGGATCAACTCTGCCGAATATCTTAAGTGTAAGTTGCTTAAACGTTTTTTAAACAGTTGATTAATGAACAGATTGATGAAAAAGTTGATTAAACAGTTGCTGCTGACGTTACGCACCATGACAAACCGCCCCCCAACGCTTCAGCAACCAGGTGGCGCCAACAACGCACTTGAGTTGGAAGCCACTACTGCTGGCACCACGCTCCCTCACGCAGCACCGGCCGAAATCTACGGTCTTTCAACACAGCAGTGAACAAAAGAGCGCATAGACCCGTGCAGAAACAGAGATGGGTATTCTGGTTGCAGAACTACGGAAGGCTAACAGGAATGGTCGTTCCTTATAGATTTGGTGAATCATCAATCTAGATACTGAGAGCATTTAGCGTCCAAGAGCAGTTCTTGACGCTGCGAGTGTAGAGGGCACTGCAAGGACCAGCTATATGATCGACCAATATGAACAGATTCTTTGAACCCTGACTATTACGTCAACTCGGAAGCATTTGACGTATAGGAAGGATCATCCCTCTGGAATATGTCACGCACACGGCAAACAAGCTAGAAAAAACGGAACTTGCGCTCTGGACAACGAAATGGAATGCGCACTATATTATTGGCGAGTGACATTTGATAACTCGCGTAGGTCGTGTGGCAGTACTTGTTTACGGCAGGAAATCAACCTTCCAATGACTTAATTCAGAAATCGCATCAATCCCCAAGTGGGGTGCGTTGATTGCACTCGTTAATCAAAGTAGCATCTCACTGATGTGCATCATAACAAAAATTTCGAACCGTTTCTAACCACACATCGTAGACCGCGTGTTATCTCTCCCATAGATATGGATTGTTTGTTTATTCTTATACTTAATTCTTATACTTATTCTTATTCTTAAAGAGAGAGACAGGAATCTATTTATATCTATGATCTCTCCAATGTCAGTCTACCCGCTATCTGGAGGTGTGTTTTCCGTACCTGGCATTCACGGATGATCTTGCCACACTCCTAAGACAAAGGTTTTTCGGCTGGGAATCCAGAAAATTCCTACTGTGGCTCTTGAAAAATGAAAACGACTTTGCCTGGTCTCTACCTTGATCGGCTCAAAAATTCGATCTGCTGATGGAAATGAGTTGCTGCTCGGGAGCTCTCCACCCTCTTCCACTCATCCGAAAACAACAATGCAAAACTACGGTTACTCACTCAATGTCGTATAGTGGCTCCCTTCTTAGCCTATGTCATGTCATGGAGACGTTATCACTAATAATATCAACAACGGATTTGTAACTGACATATCTATTTTTATATCTAGTACCTAACGTTTATCAAATAAATTATTTTTTTAATTAAAAAGAACATCTTTGAACACATTGCCTCATTTCTCAATTCTCAGTTCCAGAAATCTGACATTTTGAAAGGAATCTGACAGAAATCTGACAATTTAGATTTAATATTCTTCATAATATATGAGTTATTCGTTACAAACAAAGGTGCATGATTTTGTTATTTATAAAAAAAAGTTTAAATCTTTATTTTGTTGTATTGAGAGTATTGAGACTATTTATGATGCATTCGTGTATCGTATCGAAAGTGAAGCCCTATTCCGTTCTATTGAAATCAATAGTTTAGCGTTCGCCTGAGCTCTTTTGTGTGGAAAATTGATGACAGAAATTATTATTTTATGACAATTTTCAGAAAAGTTTCGCATGAATGCAGGAAACATCTGTATAAGCTAAACAATATATAAAAGCTATTAGTTGCCTGTTTTTCCTATAAGGCTAATGTGAGACATTTTCCGTTAAGAATCTTAGTTTGCTTTTGTTTCAGTTCTGGAGTTTTAAATTGATATATGTAGTTATATATTTGGTATTATGTGTAGCAATACTTACGCAATTTATTTTTATCAATTGAGGAATACTGAATCTAAACTCTGTAACACTAAACTCTAAATTCCTGAATCAAAACGAAAACATTAACTACTTATTGTTCCCCTATAATAAGTGTTTTAAAACGACCAAATGTTACGAAGAGGGGCGTCGTCAAAAAACGTATAAAATTGATATTATACAATTATACGCTGTTTCCCTGACATTCACAAAGGATTGATTATATTAATTAATTAATTAGACCTACATGAATATATATATTTAATATGACCGAATAACACCACTAAGTTTTGAATAACTATAAGTAGTTAAAATAATGGTAAAATTGAAGAAAATAAAAAAGGAAATGTAGTAGAAAAAGCGCCTTCAGTTTATATATTGAGCCTTCCTCTGTTTCTATATTTCATAAAAAATAGTTTACATAAATCATTTATAAAATTTTGTATACTCGCAGTAAGCAATTTAAATATACATTATTTATTTACACATGGAACCAAAAAAAACGACCGGTTGTTTTCTCAATTGCGGAATTATTTTTCATCCTCCGCAAAACTTTACAAACATTAATTCTATTGGATATTTATCAACATCTTTATAGAACCACCTTTAGTTGCTTACAAAGAAACTACTTACCTTGGGAAACAGACTCGTATCCACTGACATTAAAACTACCAAATCTGAATTTAAGAAATGTAACAATGAATCAAACTATAAATGTTAAACGTCCATGGTGTAAAACATGCCAACAATTTATTGAATCTAATACTATATAATAAATATAATAAATGGACGGAAAATTAAAAGCTACAATACTGGCAGCTGCAAAACAACAAATCGAGTGTACGTAATAATTTGTAAAAAATGTGAATTACTTTATATAGGACAAACTAGTCGAAGTGTTGCTGAACGATTGGCTGGACACCGTTCAGATATTAAAGCTGGTACTAAGCACATCGAAACCGCTGAACATTTTAACCGTCCTGGCCATTCTGTGGACGATATAAATATTTCCATCGTGGAGAGTAGCCCAATATGAGATGGACATTGGAGTATAGATTAATTAAGAAAGATTATTATATTGTAAAACTGGATTGAACCGCCACTATATCGGAGAACCTACCAAACTATTACTTAACATTTTATCTACATAGATGATTACATCAATCTATTTATCTTTGATAGCACATAATAATACATGTAATTGTTTATTATTTATACAGTATTTGTATGATTTGTAATCGATGTGTTCGCCATAATCATAACTTATATTATACTCAATTAGACAACTACTGCAAATTATTTTTGTAAAATATAAATATGAAATATAGTAACAGAGGATATAGCAACAGCGCCAGGCTGATGCGTCATGATCTATTTTTAGGTGAGTTGGAAATACTCCTCTTATATTACTTCTAAGTATATATCTCGATGTTCCATGTATATATCTAGATGTTCCATGTATATATCTCGATGTTCCATGTATATATCTCGATGTACCATGTATATATCTCGATGTACCATGTATATATCTAGATATTCTATGTATATATCTAGATTTTCTATGTATATATCTAGATATTCTATGTATATGTCTCGATGTACCATGTATATATCTAGATATTCTATGTATATATCTAGATTTTCCATGTATATATCTAGATATTCTATGTATATATCTAGATTTTCCAAGAATATATATAGATGTTACATGTAGCCTATATATCTAGATTTTCCAAGAATATATATAGATGTTCCATGTATATATCTAGATGTTCCATATATTTGTAGTATCTGTCTATCAATAAATTCAAATTAAGTATTTAGGGAAGTAATCGTTGTTTGCGTGAAACACACCCGCAGTAATGTATGTGCATTCTTGTGGAAAATGAAAATTATTTGTTTCTATATAAACACATTTGTATAAGTAATGTACTACATCTAGACCAAAATTTTAACATTTTATATATTATTTGTCAATAGAATTTTTTAAATATAAAAGCAGTATTAATTAAGCTAATTTATTATTATTATTATTTTGTTAATTTTAAATGAGCATTTGTTTCAGTTCCAAATTTAGTTTGATATATATGCTGGTATAAAATTCAAAACCAATGTTTTACATGGAAGGAGTCAATCTTATTCCTAACAAATGTGTCACATTTTCGCTCAATAGCGTGCATATATTACATGAGCTGAGCAGAGCAGTGCAAACATACACCAAACATATATATTTGATACATTCAAAGATATGCAATAAGAAAATTAGTGATTTAGTTTTCTTTGGTTAATCCTTAATCGTAATTGTATAAATATTTTTCACAACTTAGTAGAACTATAAAATAAACTAATTATTATAATTTTAACATAAATACGGATTCAGCTTTCTTTCATTGAACCATCAGGAGGACCACCCACTAATGTTGTCAATGTTCGACAAAATCTGAATATTATGGCATTTTCAAATACGGTCTAAAATACCGACAATATATATTAAATGACTTTATTCAAATCTCGTGGGTTTGTAGCTGTAACGTCATAATTGGTCACGTGGGTTGGTAGCAGGGACGTCATAATTGGTGACGTGGGTTGGTAGCTGTGACGTCATAATTGGTCACGTGGGTTGGTAGCTGTGACGTCATAATTGGTCAAGTTGGTTGGTAGCTGTGACGTCATAATTGGTCACGTGGGTTGGTAGCTGTGACGTCATAATTGGTCAAGTGGGTTGGTAGAAGTGACATGATATTTTGACATTCCTTAATAAACCTTTATTTGTGTTTTAAAATATTGTTGAGGCAATTTCATATTACATGACGAATATTAGCGCATCAAATGACCTTTAATATTCATTAAAAAATATATTTTGTGTAATTGTGTTTAATTTATTTCAATAGTTCGCTTGCTATGACGTCATTAAAATGTTCTTTTATACTAAATTTAATAGGATTGAATTATCTATATATAGTAAAATGTTTTATACGTACCATGTTTTGTTCTACTTATAAATAAAACTATTTGAAAACGCAACAAAAAATTAATTGTAATGTTCGTGTTTTTACCCCTGTATTGAAAACTGAAAGCATTTTGTACTAGTTTTTGCAAGAAAAAATGGTTGATCAAAATCTGTGGAAATATGAACTATCGGAGATTTTACTGTGTTATTGTATAAACTGTTTGTATTCAGATTATTACAAAGTTTTTAAACAGTCTAAATTCCGCATATGTCATTTTTTTAGTTGAACAGAAATGTTATTCCAAAGTTATAAAAAAAGAATTTCTTTTTGATAAATTTTAAAGCTTTCGATTTTAGGTGTGGGTTGGAAAACATGAGGCTAGAATTATTTAATATAAACTAAATTGCCAAATTTAACCATTTTCTATTGGGAGAAATGACTGCACGTTGTCTATAGAAATTGGGCAAAGATAGTTTCTTTTACAATTTTTAAAAGTTAATTTAAATAGTGCACTTAAACAAAGCGAAATATCAAACTATTTATATTAATAATTAATAATTAATAATTAACTATGTAATATGTATATACATAGAAAATATAATTATGCATATATGTTTAAAGATTTATAATAAATAATTTAAAAAATAGGCTTATGGACGTGTGGAAAATTTTAAAATTAGAATTTTTAGTTTAATTAGATTACTGCATATTAATTTCAATGATCGTAAAAAATTGTAGGAATATTTTGTTTATTTTAATTCTACTACGTAACTTACATTAAAACACCTGTTGAAACCATTAAAAACCCATTAAAACCCTGTTGCTTTCCAAAAACTCCACAAATAATAGATTTTCTGCTATATCCTTGTCAACACTAGCCTCTCAACTAATTCATAATCATCTGACAAGTCTTCCCATTCTACTACAATGATTCCATCCTGTTACATTGTATCTCCTATAGTTAGTCATTTATATTTCAATGGATTCAATACGACTTAATAATTAAAATGCGAATCGAAAATTAAAACCGTAATGATAAATTTGAGCTTTTGTTTGACAGCTACGCATATAGGAATTTATAGAATATTTTAATTTTGTGAGACAGTAAAATAGGTGTCTCGTCTACTTTTGAGATCTATCTCACTTTTATACATTTTATGAATATGAATCTGAGATAATGCTTAAATCTCATACATCTATCTCAGTCTTGTTGAAAGGAATGTCCTATTTTTTTATGAATATAAATACGAGATGCGTCTCACATTTTGTGACATTGAGATCGATATCACTTTTATAAATACGGTTATAATAATCATGGATATGTACCTATACGGTGTGCAAAAAGTAAGCGAACCCAAAAATAAATGACAATAAATTTATATTTGAAAGTTTCATTTATATATTTAGATTATTAATCATATAAATAACAATAAACCTCACCTGATAAGTGTTTAAACTGGCATTCATTCACAACATACTAATACAACATTTAAAGTGTCGAAATCTAGACTGCAGATGTGGATCAATTGTAATAAATTAACTACCTAACATAATGAAGTATATTAACTGTATATATACATAATACGGTTGCATTTATCTTTTTAACTAACTTGATACGTATTGTACGTTTAGCAGGAGATTGAGTGTCAAATTTTTTATTCCAGAAATCAGTAACATGTTCGTGACATTCTATTGAATAATTATCCCAATAATTGCAAAATCACAATAAATTTACGTCTTGCCATAGTTGTGAATAATTATATTACTATAATTGTTATTAATTGTTGATATACCTCTACTTTGGAAATTCCATACGTCTATAGGTGGCAAATAATGATATTACTACTCAGTCAGTATTACCGCACTCCATTTTAAATCATTGCCTTTTTTGGGTTGGGTTACTTTTGGCACTACCTGTGCATATATTGGTTATAGAATAGATATTATATTTATATTTACGATATTAAAATTAGCATTGTATTTTAATTTTATCTCTCTTTATTATATATATATAACTCTTTATTATACGTAATATATAATTATTAATTAATTTATAGTGAACAAAAACAAAAAATTCTATTTAGTAAAGTTGGTATTTTTCCGCTAATTGAATTACTGGTATATAATTCAATCATTATATAGCAAAATAACTGCAGATATATTCTTTTATATAATGGTAGAAATTTTCTATTCCTACTGTTCGCATATATGTACGTCAGATTTATACTTCATGAAAACTACATTTGTTCAAATAATATTTTTAATCATTTCAAATATTTATCGTTCATTTTTACATTAATATTTAATCGCCAGTGAATATCGCAAAATGTTATCAACAGTTGCTTTTGATGAGGGGGTTTCTACAACATATACTAAAAATCTGACGATTTCTCACATATTTAACTGCTTTTTTTTCACTACCTACTTTTTTTCGGGACAATTTGTTCAGACTAAAATTTACTGAAAATAAAGTAAGAAAGAATTTCAATATTATAATACTGAAGTAAATTTTAATGCAAATTGTTAAAAGCATTGAACTAGGCCGCAAGGAATTTACAGATACTTTTTTAAATCCTGAAGAAATAAAAAAATAACATTATTATTACAAACAGACTAAAGGTTAAGTTATAATTTTTACCAACATTTTTTGCAGATGGCACGGAAACGGTATGCAATTTAAAATAGTGTTTTAATATAATTACGGCGGTATATTTATTTATATGCTTTTTCAACTGTATAAAATTGACTATTTTTTGTTATTTTTAGCGATTATAATATGCAACTTGTAATTATCCCAAAGGAGAGAGAAATTATAGAAGTAATATTTACTCAACATCCTTACTTGCTTATTACAACCGTAATCACACTACTAATTAACTTATTTGTTGTTAACAAAATAGTAAAAGCTAGGGTAAAAAATAATGTAATTAGAAGTAAATAAAATAATTATATAATTTGTAGATCCCCTTCAACTGCACACGCACGAAACAGGTTTCCAATATATATATTTTTATTAAAATGTATAAAATACTGCATTTTGCAACTATAAGTAGAGAGAGAGAGAGAGAGTGTGTGTGTGTGAGAGAGAGAGAGAGAGAGAGAGAGAGAGAGAGAGAGAGAGAGAGAGAGAGATAGAAAAAAAGGTGTGAACAAATACCTCACTTGCTCACACCGCGATCCAAACTGTAAAATTGTCTTCTATATAATACTTAAACTGGTTCTTTGTTATAAACAAAGTAAACATTACACTGTACATAACAATTTGGATTAAAAGATAAATTGAGAGAAAGAACACATACATATAATGCAGGAATGTGAAAATTATATTTACAATTTATAGAATTGTAAATCGAAAGAAATCAATAAAAAGTAGTTGTCAATACTTACACGTTTTCCTCCTTAATTTAGTCGAAACCGAATCGATAGGAATTATTGAATAAATTCTAATAAAATGTGTTTACTGTTCCGTTATAATAAGTTATAATTTAGTAATTAATTTTTACACTGGAGAATGTAGCAATCGATTTCAATGTATTTATTGATTTGACTTAGCTTAGGTGAAGTACAAGAGTTTACAGCGTATGAATATCAAAAGTAGTGCAATCACAGCATGTTTTCGTATTGACTGGTTTAATTAGAGAAAAACATCTCAGGTCCGGCCCGTGTCGAGTCAAAAGAATAGAAGAAATATGTGCATATAATTCTCATCTGATATTAACTATTGCTGACTAAATCCTTTTTTTCGGGCAAAACTCTCAGATGCTCGCCGGAAACGGTTGACGTTTGCTTTTTAATTTTCTCATTGTTGAACCTGGATGTTCGACAAAACAACATATAGAACGGTACAGAACGTGTTACTAGACTCAGCAAGTTGGACACTGTGGTGCGAATTGTTTTAAAGATTTGTTAACAAACTCCAGTAAACAAGACTGTATTGTGGGACAACTACTTTGGGGGAGGATGGTGTTCCAGAGGATAGACGGGGGGGGGGAATGTTTGAAACTATTCAACTTTCATTTTTTACTCCGGCTTTTCCGTTGACTTTCATGATATTTGAAGTTGCGAGAATAGGGTCAACAAGAACTCCAGGAGCAATTGTGTGTAGCCTGTGTGAGAAGGAACGCGGAGAATGAGGTGGTGACAACTAAATTCATATCTTTTACATTTGTTTCTAGGTAATAACTGTGCTACTCACTGTTTTTTCACATAACAACCGAAATATGTCTCTTTGAGAGAGATTTAAATTTATTTTCGAAATTATACACTCAGCCAAATAACTGTACTTAAAAAAGGTTGTCGATTAATCAGCATAGTGAAATGGAATAATTAATTGTTAGAATAATACCTCAGTTAAAGGAGAATACTTGAAGAAAAATGGAAATAAAAACATCCAATTTTCAAGTGTAATATTTATTTTTGTTGAAAATTTGAAATTGGAATTTGGTGATAATTTCGTAAGTAACTATAAAACTCGGTTGTCAAAATTAATTGTTAACCAAATTTACGACCTGGTGAAATATAAATATTATCAAAACATTATGTAAATTGTTATATTAATATAGCAGAAAATTGATAACAAAACTATTACATGATCAGATGGTAAGTCATGCCTGTGGAACATGCTAAGAACATGATCAGATAGTAAGTCATGCCTGTGGAGCATGCTAAGAACATGATCATATGGTAAGTCATGACTGTAGAACATGCTAAGAACATGATCAGATAGTAAGTCATGACTGTGGAACTTGCTAAAACAAAACAATAGTTGCAAAATACTACGTTACCAAGAACAGACTAAGTATTAAATAACCAAAAGTATGTTTTTGATGGTGTGTGTCCTTATGATCATCAGCAACGTTTTCAATCAATTTCAGCACATCGATTTCATTTTCAAATAATTAATTGTAGAAGACTATGTAAGCATCAATGTTATGAAAAAAGACATGAGCAAAATATATTTTAAAAATGATGTTGTTATTATATTTGAACCAGTTATAGTTGTAATTTTGTAAAATAAATATATTATAATGACCATCAGTTTTTAAAGTACCAATGTGACATATAACGCCAAAATGTATGTAAATATTGTTAGAAATATTAATTTCTGGAGGGCAGGAAAAGACAAAAGAGAATTTTTACTTAATTTACACGATTATATACAATAGACCTATGAATATATACGAAACACAACAAATAAGTAATGTATATTTTCTCCCGCATTTCATTATTTAACTTATTTGCCGTATATTATGTCACAATAAATTAGGTATTTACAATCTTTTCATAGCATCACTAGAAACTGTATATAAATCATAGAATAATAATCGCTGTAAATCATGTATAAATGAAATTTCAAGTAAAAGAAAATACTATATAAAATTTTTCAGAATTAAGAAAATCCTGTATTAATTTTAAGTAAAAGAAACTCTTATATAAATAAAAATCCTAGTAAAAGAAAATCCTGTATTTAAACAAAATTTTAATTTTTAAATTTATTATCCTGTATATCTTTTACTTCACGTATCCATCTTTATGTATGTTGGACGGATCCAGATAATTTGAAGGATCGGAGTCCAATCAAAGAAATATGGCAAAATTACACAACGGACCATTAAAAATAAATTGTGTTGTAGGTTAAACGTACATTTCTTCCGGAAATACGAGAAATATTAATGTAGTATATTAAATATTAATTACATATTAAGTACACTTTAATAAACTTTTTGCAACAAATCAATTTATTGAAACAATCAAACAGTAATCGCTGAAAAAAATAAGTTGATATATAAATAATGTATATTATTTTTTATTAATTTATTATTTTTAAATATTATACCATTGTAGTGTCGGTCATAATTTTCACAAAATGTAAACTTCATACCAAAAGGACATGTAAATTATGTATTTAAAGTAAATGCCACTTTTTCCAACATATTTTTAATATTAATTAAAAAACGTTATCATTCAATCATTTATTAAGAATTAGTTGTGTTGTAGGAAGTGGAATATTATTCTCATTTACAAATCGAAAACAATTGTCTTTTTGTAAAATATTTTTGACAACCCGTTAAAACGCGACAAAATCTTGAAATACTTTGCTGTCTACAGTTTGTGTGAAATAATATACTTTTCTATCTTTAAATCGAAACTCAATATATCAGTGTTTCTTTGTAATATGAAATGACATTTATATAAAAACATTCCGACATTCGTGGATTCGAAGTGCTATAAAAATTATTAATATATTATTTTTAGAAATAATAGTATTTTTAATAGGAATCAACCGTATTGGATATAAATAAATGAGTTGTCATAAAATTGACTTTAAACTTTATATATTTAAAACGGTTAAAAAGGTGATCTGTAACTAGATTTTCTTTTTCCAAACAGGACAGATATATAGTGACAGCTTTCATAAAAATAATGTTAAAAAACATCATAACGAAATTGTGTAATAACAAATTAGTCCTTACACTTCTACTAAACCATGTCAAATATTACAATTTTGTTTATTTTTTCATTTATGTATAATTAATATGAGACCCACGAAAGTTGTATTATCTTGTAAAAATCTCAATATATGATAATAAATTAATCTGATTGATTCTGAAACCTCCCATTAAAAGCAATCAAGTGTCATCCAAATTTGTTATTGTCTAAAAATGCAACATATCGTATTGGCCTCGATATATAGGTGGTATAAAATAATTAATTATAACTTAAAAATGTCAATTGGCTGTATCAAATTTTAAAGGTCTTCTAGTACCTATGTACTTAGGAATCCCATTCAACAAAATACCCCATTTAATCGATTAACCTACATTACAACCAAATATGATATAAGGGATAGCGCGGTATATAGTAAAGTTGAAGGCTAGTTATGCAACATTTTCACGTACCAATCCCCGAAAACTTTTGCACTGGTATAGTAAAAGATTTTAAATACGTATCAAATTCCCATCAATAACAATAAAGTAATGCTTATATATAACATTATATTATAAATACAAATATATAATAATATCACATTATATTCTGTGGAATGAAACATGTGAATAAGGGGGGGGGGTGGGGTCGCATGCACTTCAAAAGTAAAAGAAACATCAATACACCGTAAATGAGGCCAAATATCTCATAATATTGTTAATAGCTGGTTGGATGATGTCTGACCAGACGCGCAAATGAACAATGCACAAGCAACTCATCCACTGATAAACGTTATAAAGTTGGTCATAAATAAATAAATAAATACATTTAGTACGATACTGATTCATTGGACAAAAAATTATAAATGAATAGAAAATATATATTACAAGAAACAGTCAGTAAAAAAGAGGAGAGGAGAGTTGTAACATGTAGATACACTAAATAAATAGTCACAGCGTGTTACCTCAGGTACATAACTGTGACACAAAAACAAGCCCCGCGCGCCCTTCAGGCAGATAGGAATCTAGATAAGATTACATCAAATAAAAAGAATAGAAACTATAATAAAGAAGATTGAAGGGTATTTGGTTTGTAGCACTAGGCTCGGTGCCATACTATAGGCTTAGCTGCAGTTCTCTAGAGATCACTATGAAGTAAAGATGTCATGTAGTGGAGTGACCATCTATGTCAGCAATATAATAAGTCAGATGATAGACTACGACAAGAATTCTCGCATCCTGGGAGGTATAATATAGTGGAGCAAGGATTGTGATAATAAAAGCATCAGTATTGTAGCATGAGCATGTTTTGATTGTAAAGAATCTTGCGAAAACCATGCAACCTTATCATACCTTGCACGATCTACTCCTATGCGTGTCGAACTGCTGGTGAGATAAGGTAGTGGGAGTGGGGAGCGGGGGTAGGGGGCGGGGGTAATGAAACCAAGTACTCAACTCAATATATGCATTTATATGTTCACCGGTTTGGTAGAGGAGGTCCAGTCCTGTAGGTAGACACAATAAGCAACAAAATAAAAGTGTAACAGCCACATTGTGTAATGAGCGAGAAAGGAGAATCGACAGCAAGAATAAATACACATAATTTACACCGACAAAGCTTCGGGATATACATACAATCCCGTGATATGATGATACAGCAAATGGAATATATTTTGAAATCATTTTTTTATAAATCAATAAAACAAAAAACAGCAACAGCAACAAGTAAACTAAACAACAAATCATACCCGAATGTCCTGAAGGTCACAGACCACCCAAATTACAATTGCCAATTACAAAATGAGTAGAAGTCATGTTACAGTGTTTCATGTGGTGTATAGTCGTTAGCATAATGATGTAGCATTGACAACACAATCAACCAACCCATGGAAGGCAACTATCCATTGATCTCTGAGGACAGGACTCTTGACCTACCAGTGGCACAATTATCGTCCATTCCGTGTGCCTTATTTTCATACCAGCTAATTGAGTTGTTCTACATATTAACAACAGTTTTACTGATTGTTTCAAAATATTATTTTAAATGATTACATGCTTCACAAGCTAAGCCATTTATGGCGGTTTCCTGATAGTTGGTTGGACAAGTTAAGTCTGATTAAATCGATCAATAATCCGACATTTTCAGCATAATCAATATAATAAATATAACAAAATATATAAATAAATAGAATGACAATTCTTTCTTAAAATAATGAACGATATTCTCGTTGAGACACAGATAATAAAAACTATTGCTACATCAATTTTCGTTGCAATATTGTTTTAAGAATAAACAAAATAAATGTGCACCAATAATATCTACTACTGACATAGTAGTAGCAGTAATACACTACAGTATGCCAGTATTTTTGTGCGTCAATTGTTTGTACGTCTTTTGTTGTCTGTTTTGTATGTCTGTCTGTTCAACAAAATAAAGGTAACGAATATAGCGAGCCAACAATACCACACATGCAGCGACAGTACGGAAAAGCGGGATAAGTCTTATTTTTTACGGAAAAGTTTGAAATAAGCAGAAGAATCCTCTTGATAGTCTAACTACCAGAAATCGACTATGGTTGCCCGAAGTATAATTACACTGGAAAAAAATTAAATTAAAGAAAATCTACATTATTTAAGTACGAATTAAATCACATAACGAAACATATTGACTAAGATTGTTAAAAAATATAATATACAAGATTTCGCGATCATTAAGAACCCATTTCTGGACCACTGACAATAATTGGTTAGTTATTTTAGAGTCAATTTAACTTGTTACTCTATTTTCAATAATTAATGCAAATTGACAAAAATTACACCTGTTTTCAAAAAGTTAAAATTTACATTTTAAATATTCCTGATTTTGTCAACAACAAAAAATGCTTCCACCTTAGCTTAATGACCAATCATAAAATTAATGCATCATACTATTCAAATCAGGAATCCATAAGTTGGGTCGATAAACCTGTACACAACAAATGCGGGCAACACCAGTTATTACAAGCCTTCGCTTACATTACGTACAGGAAAAGGTGTAAATGAGCTTTAATGAACCACCAAACTTTTCCGAACTGACGCCGCCACGACAGGCAACAACACCAACTCAGAAACACAGAGTCAGACAAATCCACTGGCGTAAGCGCCTGGCTGTCGAGGAGGGGGAGAAGGAGAAGGAACCTCCAACCGGGTTGACATCGCCTCCGAGGTCAACACCCAGCCATTGACGGCGGCGGCGGCGGCGGTACGCGGCGTGGGCAGCAGGTCGATGGGGGGGGACACGAGGCCCCCCCCCTCCTCAGAGAGCGAGTCTGAGGTGGAGGCGGTGCGCATGTAGACACGATCCCAGCGGTAGGGGAAGCGGGAGCAGCAGAAGGTGCGCATGTTGGCCAGATAGCCCTGGTGGAAGGGGTTTAGGTCCACCTGCCTCGGCCGGGGGATGGTAGCGCTTTAGTGAGTTGATTCAACAGGTCAGAATTGTAACGTTTAATATAGAAAAACAGAGTTGTTGTTTAATATAGAAAGATCCTCTAAGTTATTAAGAATTTTAAATCTGTTCTTCTTTTTCAATCTGTTTCACTCGAGCAATATTCTACAATTATAATAGCCTATATTTGTATCGGTTACACTTGTGCGACCATTTATTAATTCAGTTATATTGTTTATTTTTAAAATAACCTAAATAAAAATTACAGTTTTTTTTAATATTTTTACAAATATCTAATATTTGTTACAATTTATTATCAATTAATGATTGGAATAAGTAAGCACTTAGCGCAGAGCCTGTACAAACAGCTCAGAGAGACAGAGCACTACCGGTTTCGAGCTATTCAGTTCTCATCAGGTACCCTAGTCTCCCTACTGATGACTGGAATGCAAGTAGTACTTATTAAAAACCCAAACAAATCGTCAAAAAAAGCAATTTGAATAGTAAAACATCAGAGGTAGTAATTCGGGGATATCCACCCGCAAAAACCACATGATGTGAATGAAAACAACACTATTCTTACCTTAATTGAAAATTAGTAAAACCCTAGTTCAGCCGTGACGTTGAGAATTAAAAATGATTGGCTACTTGTTAAAAAAAATTCTCATAAAAAAATACAGTCAAATTTAATGTACGTTAAAAAAGAGCTGTTTTTTTATCTCAATTTCAACCACGCTTATTAGGTCAACAAACTCTCGTCGCGCCGCACCGCCCCAACGTACCTGGGGCAGCGACTTGAGGTAGGAGATGCGCTCACGAGCCGCACTCTCCCAGGTGGTGCTGCCCGAACAGGCGAGATAGAGGTGGAAGCCGAGGAGACAGGTGAGTGGCACTCCGGCCAACACGAGAACCACCATGTCGAGGAGGAAGAGGCTGTTCTGCCAGAACCAGCCGGGCCAACTGGCCTGGGGCATGAAGGAGAACCTGGCCCGTGGGGGAGGGGGAGAGGGTGTCCTGTACAACCTTTCAGACTACCTGGAAGCATTACCCCAAGTGTCGAACTATCTTCAATGTTGATAACAAGTGTGAGTCTTCATAATATCATGAGGACTACTTTTATATATTCAATTTAGTAAAATAAATCGTAAAATGAACATGACCAGAATTTTAAAAGTATAATAATACAGATAATAAAAATGTTTGAACACTAGCTTATAATAAAAATGGTTTACTAGTAGAGTCTATACAGCTACCAAGTCAAAATCTTAAAAGTTTTAAATACCGCAAAAGTTTTGATGAATCATCTCAGTATTGATACACGTAGTATTACGGATGATACGTACAGCAATATTTATAGAATTATAGGCCGATTATTAAAAAGATAATTTTCAAATATTACACAATACACATATCTTTAATCAGTGGTGATCATTCAAGTTGCTTAATCAATATATTGTTTTGAAAATGCAGAGAAAGGCTATTGATAAGAGAACGCCGTAATGCTTAAATCAACCGAAATAAAGACATTTTCATTGTGCAAGAAATGGCCAAAAACGTTGTTTTGTGATTATTTCTAGCTCTATATATATATATTTCGGCTCCAATAGCAGGACCGCTCCCTTTTCCAGGACCGAAAAGGAGGCGACTGACCCTCTAAGGCATTAGTCAAGATATCAGTAGATGTGAGGTTTATAAGTGTAGGGTTCGAACGGAACTGGTACAGGGGTGGTAGTGGTCCTAAAACTTATTTTGTCATTTTTCTGGCCAAATTATATTTCAATATAATTTTAAAATGTATAATAATTTCAATTTCTGTAATCAAAATGATAGTTTTTCATACTCTATTTACACTATTTATTATATCATATAATCATTAAAACAATGACTTAGGTATTAGTATTTTTACTTAAATTAATAATACACATTTATGTGTTACTATACTAACTAGCTGAATGTTGTAGGTATAAGAAAAGATACCTACGTAACAAAAAATATGAATTCCTGCTTTTGTTTTTCAAGCTTCTCTTTCTTTCAATAATACAGTCAATTCTTCCTCTCATTCCTGCATATGAGCCAGAGCCTCTGACTGTACTTTCATCATGCCAATACTGTCAATTCTTCATCTCATTCCTGCATATGAGCCAGAGCTTCTGACTGAACTTTCATCATGCCAATACTGTCAATTCTTCATCTCACTCCTGCATATGAGCCAGAGCCTCCGACTGTACTTTCATCATGCCAATACTGTCAATTCTTCATCTCATTCCTGCATATGAGCCAGAGGCTCTGACTGTACTTTCATCATGCTAATACTGTCAATTCTTCATCTCATTCCTGCATATGAGCCAGAGCCTTTGACTGTACTTTCATCATGCCAATAATGTCAATTCTTCATATCATTCCTGCATATGAGCCTAAGCCTCTGACTGTACTTTCATCATGCCAATACTGTCAATTCTTCATCTCATTCCTGCATATGAGCCAGAGCCTTTGACTGTACTTTCATTATGCTAATACTGTCAATTCTTCATCTCAATCCTGCATATGAGCCAGAGCTTCTGAGTGTACTTTCATCATGCCAATACTGTCAATTCTTTATCTCAATCCTGCATATGAGCCAGAGCCTATGACTGTACTTTCATCATAACTTCCCTTTGTTCTATATTGGACTGCATTTGTTTAGTGTCATTTAAAGGTTTCATCTAATAGTGCAAGTTTGGGATTATAATTGTTTCCTTCTTCAAATGGCTACAATATGGCTTTCTCTTTATTTAGTTTTTGCTCCTCTTCTTTATTTCTGGCTATTCAGGACATTATTGTTCGGGCTCATGTGTTATCTTCATGGAATTTGAACTAACTTAGTCATTTTCGGGCTTTGGCCCGAATAAAATCAGTGATTATAATTTACAGCAGGTTAGGCGCGTGTATTTTTTCTTCTAGAGTAAAGAAAATGCAGGTATTTGACTGCGCTGAGATCTAGGGATGTAGGTGGTCTTATTTCTGTACTATTGGTTGATCTTTCGTGGTGGGTTTCTGATTTGAGTTTGTGTGTGAGTTTGTTTGAGTTTGAGTGTGTGTCAGTAGGCATGCAAATGTTGTCGATATGACCCGTATTAGGAGGAGGCATGAGTTAGGATGAATGTGTTTGCCTTGGGGTCCACTCTCTCTCTCTCTCTCTCCACACCACAACACACCCCTCCCCACTCACCAGACAATCCGCGTGGTCCACCAGATGACGGTGCACTCGAGGAGGAGGAAGGCCAGAAAGATGGAGTGATTGCGCTCCCCAACACAGTTATCGATCCAGGGGCAGTGATGGTCGAACTTGCAGACACAGCGGCCGCACTCGGCGCAGTGTCGACACCGTAGTGGTTGCTAGGGAGAGGGGAACACAGAATAACACAGAGAGAGGGTGTGTCAGTTCTACAGTCTTAGAGATAGCAACAGAAAATATGTAAAAAAAGAAGAAGCTAAAGATAGTCTTAAAATATTGAAAAAACAATGGATATCATTATCAGTTAATAAAATAATAAACGATGATATAAACTATAAGTTATATACGATTATACATTTGTACACTCGTAGATATTTTCAGAATAGAACAAATACATACACTTAGTGCAGCTGTATGAAGATACCCAATCATCTAAAGCAGCGGAATTTGCAGAATTTAATAATAGTTATGATAATACAATGCACCAACAGGAAGCGGTAGTAATAACTACAATATACGACATTTATTCACTGTAGTAATGTATTCACTTTCGTTTTATTAAGCTATTTTGTATTTGTTGAACAAAGATCTATTCATATATAATATGTAAATTGTTGTAAATTTTATATAACCCGCCACCCATCCCCTAAGACATTGGTGTGGTTCACAAAAGCGACCAGAACCCGTCATTACTCTGGACAGAATATTCTCATTTCTGATCTAATTATTGGAAAAATTAAAGAAAGCAGATCAAGAAAGATATATAGAAAAGGATAGCATTAAATAACAAAACGTAGAGTAGTCTGTTTTGGTTATAAATATAATATAACTAATATTTAGCTTGTTTAAATAATAGTAGTAACATAGTCATATTTTGATTTATCTATTGTAAGCATTAGCTAAGGAGGCCATCTATGGTTCACCTTTTTCAAAAATATATAAGAGAAAATTCTATAATAGAAATATTTGTAAATTCAAGTGATTTGCATAAAACTAATTTATTACTTGAAATATATCATATTATGACTATAACAATAAGTATTGTGATAGATGACCTATCTAGATAAATTATAGTTAGTTGAAACGTTAACAAATGCAATGGTTAAATAATTATACATTTCCTGTTATAACGGAACAAAACTTCAAAATCGCCTCGGAGACTTATATTGCAAACCTCTAGAAAATGATCACTTTATCAAAATCGTGGCATCATTTCTGCGTGGTGTAATACTAGTATATGAAAATAGCAATTAAATGTATTAATAAATTTAAAGTTAAAAGAAAACAATTAATTTAAGTCGCCGATAGAACATATCCACGAAATCACCTTAATTACTTCATTGTATCTAATTCATATATAGGCACTAATCTGTCACCAGAAATGTTTTTATTGAAGTTATTAATGTTTTGGAATAACTTTATCAAATGAGACATGCCTGAGTTAGCCAACTCACCTTCATCTATAATCAAGAATCTGGCAGTGTTTGGTCATATACTACGCACATACAGTACATTAATTATAGTATAGAATATATAGTGTGAATGTTATTAGTGGGATTCACTCTGAGTAGCACAAGAAATAAAGTGTACAAGTTACATAACCGATTAGAGAGGATTTAGAAATAAAACAAGCTGTGCAGTGAATATTAATTTTCGATATCAGTAAAGGCTGGATAGAGAAATTGATTTAGTCATTGATAAACGCATGCTGTGAACGACAATGAATACAACTCAATGTATATTAAGTAGATTAATGTGAATTTAATCGAGCTGATCGGTGAACAAGTATCTACAGTATAAAATTAAGATGGTTCATACTTTGGGAAGAGAGGAGAGAGATAAGTAGTCAATAGAACCAAAAAGAGAAAGGAAAGAGAAGTGAAAGAAAAGGAGAGAGCGAAAAATTGTCGAAACAATATCCACTCAATTTAGACTACTCGCAGTGCATACCATCAGGCATGTTCCCAAATAATCTAATTTTCGTCAAAATAAAAAATAATTCATTCTAGAACCTCGATTTAAATAAAGTAAGAAGTCAAAACTGCCGATCTATATTTTGTATTCTTTATCAGAGCGAGAGAGAGAAGAGAGAGAAAGAGAAGCGATAGAAGAGAAGAGAGAAAGAAAGAGAGAAGTGAGAGAAGATAAAGAGAAGCAAGAGAAGAGAAGAGAGAGAGAGAGAGAAGTGAGAGAACAGAAAGAGAAGCGAGAGAACAAGAAGAAGAAGAGAGAGAGAGAGCGAGAAAGAGAAATGAGAGAAAAGGAAAGTAGAGAGAGTGAGAAGTCTCCAACCAAAGACAACCAAACTCACTACGCAACCAAAAGCAGGTGAGAATGACTCCCAACAAGAAACACCCAACTCCACCCGACTGCCAGAAGACAGAGAAGAGAGAAGATGAGAAAGAGAGAGAGAGAAAGAGAGAGAGAGAAAGAGAAGTGAGAGAATGGGAGAAAGAGACAAAAATAAAATATAGAGTGGGAGGAAAGAAGTGAGTAGTGAGATGGGAAAGGGAGAGAAAAGAATATATATAATATATGGTTAAAGTGAGAAGCAGGCTACCAAGAGGATATTGTGAAATCAAATTACACATGTTTTCTAGGTTTGTTATACAGAAAAAGTACTAAATTTCGGACAATCTGCTTTTCTCAAAAATGGTCATGCTATTTTATATTACCACTAAAAATCAATAAAAAATGCAAAACTAAGATAAGTGCTTAACAAATTACGTTTCTATCATTCATGTAAAATGTGTTTAAATATGTCATTATATCTTAAAAGGGGCTCAAATGCATAGATAACATTATAATAATATCTAGTAGATGCATAAAAGGCCTTATATAATTGTGTTAACACCACCAAAGTGCAATATGCGCGTTCCATATGCACAATTATATAAATTTAATTAAGGTGAGCAAATTTTTTAAAATTAAATACACTTAATCATTTAAAAACGAAATTTTAAAATGTGATCGATTTTCAAGAATTCTACAATCCGTGGGAAGCTTGTAGAAAAGACACGCAGTGAGACAAGACTCACCTCGACTAGATTCGCGAAAATGAGACAAGACACACCTCGACCATAGACTCGCGGCAGTGAGACAATACACACCTCGACCATAGACACGCGACAATGATACAAGACTCACCTCGACCATAGACTCGCGACAATGAGACAAGACTCACCTCGACCATAGACTCGTGACAGTGAGACAAGACCCACCTCGACCATAGACTCGCGACAATGAGACCAGACACACCTCGACCATAGACTCGCGACAATGAGACCAGACACATCTCGACCATAGACTCGCGACAATGATACAAAACTCACCTCGACCATAGACTCGCGACAATAATACAAAACTCACCTCGACCATAGACTCGCGACAGTGAAATAAGACACACCTCGACCATACACTTGCGACAATGAGACAAGACTCACCTCGACTATAGACTCGCGACAGTGAGACAAAACTCACCTCGACCATAGACTTGCGACAATGAGACAAGACTCACCTCGACCAGACTCGCGACAATGAGACCAAACTCCCATCGACCGTAGACTTGCGACAATGAGACAAAACTCACCTCGACCATAGACTTGCGACAATAAGACAAGACTCACCTCTACCAAACACTCGCGACAGAAGCGCAGCTGAACACCGCCGGCGGAGGTGGCCGAGTTAGTAGACCTGGTGAGCATCTTGGTTCTGTCGGTGCAGTTGTCATGGTCCCCCCCACCAGCCTCCTCATCCTCGTCCTCATCGGTGGAGTCGTAGGCGGCCCTGCCCGGCTGTTAGGGTGGAGGAATTCCAGAAAAGAATGAATCTATATCATGTTTCTTTTGTAGAACTTATAATATTTCTAATTATATATTAAGGCATAAACTATATAGAAAATAATGCATAACACATAATACTTAAATGTTTGGCCTTTTCTTTCCGAAATCCCGACATTTAATTTATTTTTCTGACTTTTCCGTTCTCCAGAACAGTTCCTGCATGAACCACATTATGCCTATCTAGTAGATAATGTAGAGTGAAATGACCTTCTCTGTAGAGGAAGTACAGCGGAAATCACGTCAAATCGCATTTATTAGTGTTGCGACAGCTAATTAATACCATAAAATGTTTAAAAATAACATTTTGGATTAACTAAAGCACTATGTGTGTATTTGTAATAAAATTCTGAATGTGTGGCACTTTCATATTCAGCGCAGGCACCTCGAGCCCCTCATATATATTCATATTTGACATGGAAGTATACAACTTGATATAAAACCCATACATTATGATAAGTCAGACATTTTCAAGGAGATGGCACCTTTTCCTTTGGCAGGTAACCCGGATCCATTACACTGGCCCATAGGTAGAGAACCAGTGCCACACAGAAGAGAACGAGGTAGATGATGCCCTGTGCGAGGTCCTTCTTCGCGAATAACATGTACCGCAAGACTGAAAGAAACAAGGAAGATTATGTCACTGTTTATGATACGTGTTTGTTAACGAAGGTTGGGGCGACAAGCAACTGCTATTTTATTAGTGCTCATATTAGTGTGACTCATTTTGTTTAGCAAAATTTTAACAACAGTAAATCATGATAATCACATAAATACAAAAACGATTAAGCACAACAGTTTAGTCTATTATATTTGGAGTGATGAAGGCTGGAGTGATGAAGATTGGAGATAGATGAAGGTGAAATCAAGTGAAATTAGTTACAATTCTTAATAATAAAATGCTTATTTAATTACTTAGAAATTAAATCTCAACAGATCATCTTTCATTTATCTTCTAATTGTATAACTTTGCAGTAGGCTATAAAATTAAATATCGACAAATAAAAAAGGTTATATATTATATATATAAGGAGGTAAGTGCAAACTGTATGTTTAACATTAAATTAAACAAAAATAAATTCGTGTCTAACTATGACATTACTAGGCTCTAACAATTTTAGAATGAAATACAGCCACGATATCTGGAGGATAAGGGTTGACGGGCTGCCAACGGGTACCACCGAACGGATCTTTAAGTTATATAAGTAGTTATTCTGTTTTGTCGGAAATTCGGGGGAAATGTGCACCCTTATTGAAAAAATGCTGGTAACGCGCCCGATCCAAGTCGACTTTTATTAAAAGTTTAACTAATTGTTGAGACAGTAATGAAAAATGTTTGCAAACATATATTAATGAAACAAACATTCCGTGTATTGAAAAACTGTTCATGTAACGACTGTATTCACAAACAGCAAGGTTAAAAGGGCCCCGAGGTCAAGGACAAGTATAACTCTGTCTAATGCAATTGTTTTCTAAGTCTGAAGTGTCTGGAAATTTCAAATCAGCATTACCACATCAACACAATGGTTGAATGACCTATAACATGTTTTAAAATCAAAGTAAGTGTGAAAAAGTCACGATAAATGAAACTTTTCAAAAGAACTATATTGAAGAATATTTATAGACAGGGAAATCTGGACAGCGCTGTTTCGTCCTTATTTAAGGACTCATCAGCAGACCATACCCCTCACTAACGAAATATGCCTGATTCAGTAATACCCTACAAGGCACGCTAGATACTCCTTAAAAAAGCCGATTTGGTTGGAGACGGGTATGGTCTGCTGATGAGTCCTTAAATAAGGACGAAACAGCGCTGTCCAGATCTCCCTGCCGATGAATACGCTTCAGTAGTATATTTGAAATGTTTCATTTATTATGACTTTTCTTTTCTAATATTCTGAGTACGATTTTGTACTTTTTTCCTTTCTATAAAGTGAGCGAGTATTTGTTATAATCATTTCCCACCCTTCTCTGTGCAACTTACATGGACGATGGATGACCTTTCAGAAATATCGGGAAATGGGAGAAAACAACAGCCAATGTTTTATTTTAACCAAAAATAATCCAGACAAAATATTTGTACTAAATATAGGTTTAATAATATCACATGCATGAATTGTACCATCCAATTGAACAGTAACACTTTATAAAAACAGAATGCACCACCAACAAAAATCATCAAGCTGAGCACAATATTATCACTCAAGTTCACGATACAGACATTGATCGCGCGCGGGTGTGTCTACATTATACACTTAAAACATTATTATGTCGAAACCTGATAGACACAATGGATACAAGAGGGGCCAGCATAGAGCCGCCTGCCTACTCCAGGAGGAAGTCTCACTTGAGTCGCGCAGTAGCAGAGTGAGCAGAACGCCAAGACTGAGGAGGAAGTGAAATAATCGTATCAACCAAGTGCACTTCATTGGTAGCTGACAGAACCGAATGAACATGACTGAAAAGGAGGGCGGAAGAGAAAGGCCTTCATTTTAGACCCATATAGCTGCTGCTGACTAAATAAAGGCTTGTTCCTTTATACTTAAGTATATGTTATAGACATATTATAATCGATAGTAAATTAATAACTAAAAACAATTATAACGACGCGGTTGTTCAAAGAATAAACTTCTACCTTTATTTTTCCTGTGTAAATTGTATTAGTATTATAGTACTAAAATTTGTATAATTTGTAATAGCTTACTATAGCATTTAAATAAAGTAATATATACAATTTAATTAATCAACATACAACACAGATTTCACCACATTTTAGTTCGACGTTTTAATTAGTGTATATTAAAAATATGTTAAGGTTACAAATAAATCCTTACTTCATAAAAACGAGTCAACAAAATAATTAGACTAAAATGATTGTCCTAAGTAAATAATTGAATTAGTAGTCCCTTACTTCTTTCACAGAATATAAGACATACTATATAAGTTGCATACATCTATAACAAAATCGTACAACTTATTATTATATTAATAGTAAAACTTCTTTATGGCAGTTACTAAATCTATTTAAATGTCAACACAAACCTAAGCTATTAAATGACTTGTCTTCTTAATTAATTATTTAATAAACGAGTAAATATATGCGAGTATTGATCTGAATCATTGTTCGGCGCTGAACAGGATGATAAAGAATTAATGAAACACATTCCTAATCATGCACTCTTAAATGTGGAGAATTAAACGACGGAAATTAAAATGTGTGTTACTTTTGCAACAAAAAAGCATTGAATATATTACAATACATTGTAAAGAAAAAACTAAAATAATTTCAAATTAAACAAGTGAACAATAATTTAAAAAAACATTTTGGGAAACAAATTTAAGTGTTATACACTCTGTAAGTATTTTGTGAAATTATCGTAACATAAATGTTAATACAGTGAGATAGTTTGACAAATTCTCCATAAACGTAAGTTGTGATAAATGTAATCAGAGAATTATTTAATATAATCGCAACCAGTTGTCAACAGTTTCCTAGGAACGTCCAACACCAGAACAAAGCAACAATAACACGCACTATATTCTCACCAAGTTAGCATAATTTTAACTGACCCACTTATAGTCAATTAGTATACAGAACTAATTTCACGTAATTAAATCATATAAAATACAATTACTTAACTTTATGATACACAAAACACAAATAAAATCCTGGATAATGAAATCTGAACTCAACAGAAATTGAAAAGCAGAGGCACTCTTTAAACAATTCGCTTTATTGTAGAAAAATCAGACATCATGTACAACCCTATATGCAATGCGGAACACATAATCAAGCTACAGACTCCACTGGTGGTATCAACAGAAAGAACACGAATAGTGTATAGTAGTGTAGATATACTGACAAACATGAGAAACACAAGTGTTGCAGCCTCCTTCACGTGAATGTCAGTTTAAAACCACCACCGCACCACTTAGCTGGAGCTAAGAGCCAGCAAGACAAGGACCTCACTGTGCTCATGTGTGTTCTCGGGAGAGTTCCGTCGAATGATCCTGGCGTGCTGCTGTATTGTCGAAGAAGTCATAAACAATTCAAAATACACTGTCGATGTGAAGCTACAGACGGGTTTTACACTCAAATAAAAACATATCGAATGACAGGTGTAATATATGGAATAGTAGAATCATCATTAAAGGCAATTAAAAGGTGGAGATGAATTAACGTTTGACAACGTTTCTGCAACTGTTTGTAAATTAAAGTAGAGATATTTTTAGAAGTTTTAGAAATTATATATATATAGCTGTGCTACAGGACTTACAAATACATGGATGTTGAATAATGTATTTTAATACATGAAAAGTTTTAATATAATATATCGGACTCATAATTTTTGACATTATAAAAGTACTAAAAAAGCACAACTATATATATAATCAAAATTTTATTTACAAGAGCTGTAAGAATGATCGAAATATGTTATATAATAGAACAAAAAGATGCACTTCGCTATAAATGTTCCTGTAAACAGTCGTTGATCGATTTTATGTTAAAAACTTGTGTTAGTTGGCGTTCTTTACAGTTGTTTACTCCTTCTATCATAAACACAGCAGACAATAATAGAAGATATAATATATGTATATATATAATTATGTAAAACAAAATATATAACGGAACCTTTCTTGAAATAAAAATCGAACAACGACTGCTCAGGGCGTAATGGTTGGCAGCTATTGATTATCACCAATCCCATCATAATCTCACGGCTTGTACAATTTTAAATAAATAAAAGCCCAATATAAACAAAGCAGTGCAGGATGACAATAATGAGTGTTATGTAATAAAATAATAGAGCGGTCACCGGTGTGGTCAATTCGGTTACAATCAAGTTACAATCAAGTTACAATCAGACAAATAACGAGAATCAAGCCAGCCAGCCAGCCGCACAAGGCGGGTGGAG
>JAUZND010006386.1:0-10787 GCA_034780555.1 Coelogynopora nodosa | reverse complement strand
AACACTTACACTAAGTAACAATTCAGCGATTCAATTTAATATTTTTGTATTCAGTATATTCACTTTTGTCTGTATTCGTGCATTTATGTATACTCATGTATATTCATGTATTTTTTTTACATTGTATTTTTTCAATAATAATTTTTTTTAAATAAATTTTTTAATATTTTTTTTTTACATTGGGGCCGACTACTTATGCGCCACCCTGAAGGTTTACATCTTGATTATTATATTGTACAATAATAAATGTTGTCGTAAAGTGACTTGCCTCTACAATAAACAGTATACGTTTTATATTATAGTGCATCAACCAACTTCTTTTTAAAATTGATAGTATACTATTGAGCGCATTCCAATCTGTCCAACACACCGCGCCGCCCCCACTCTGCATATATAGTGGATTAACATATTATATTCATTATATGCTTCTTGTAAACAACTGTTTCTATATTCTTAACTCGATATAGTTAATATCCTTAAAATATACTATTTTTGGTGAAATATTGTTACACACGAGGGTATTGGTAATATTATAAAAGTATTAATTATATAACTAAATATTACAAAGTGTTTTTTTCTCTATACAACATCAAATAATTATCATGCATAATAACATAAAATAATACATTTTCCAGACATAATATACAAGTTTCTAGGTTAATATACATGCATCAATAATGTTTTATAAGTAAAAATAGTATATCAGATTCGATGAAAGACGTCGGCTGGAAATATTTTGAAATGACCATTATTATAGTAATAGTAGTTGATATATTACTATCTAAGTTGAATTACTATGTAAGCATGTACGACATAGCTACGTTAGCCCAAGTTGGAAGTAATATATAACATTAAACGTTTTCCGTGAGTAGCCGCCGGGGTCGGTATTTCTTTCTAGTATAGCCTGAGCGCATATGTCGGGAGACAAAGACCGGGATCAAAGCCACCAGGGCCAAGGCCAAGAGTTTCAAGAGCACGGGCCAAGTGAACATGTCATTGACCGAGGAGAGCTGGGAGAGAATGCTACCGGCCTGGACGCAGATGAAGTTGTAGGGCATCAGGCCTGCACAAGGAAATTACGGGGGTTGACTGACTCACTTGATTTACTTTATATAGACTACAATAAACATTAATTATCATAAATAAGAACATGCTGCCCAAGTTTAATTTTAAGAAAATATTATATAGTAATCATTTTTATGCGTTGGGATAGAGGTATGGGGTGGAATATCAAATTAAGATAGCCTACGGTACTGACAGAAGAAGAACAAAACTATCTATTCCTTCTCCGATGAACCCCAAAATAATAAATTATATTGAACAAAGTTATATATGTTTCCTACGCCTTTTTGAAAAGTGTGTGTTGCTTCTTTCCGTGATGTAAATAATTGGAGCTAATAATTATATATTTTTATTGCTAAACTAAATTGAGAAAATGAATTGGTTTGGAATTGCTTTGGTGTGACTCGATAATTCTCTAAATGTAATAACTATAAACCCATAAAGTTTCTAAAAATATATTTATATAACTAAATTTCGATTTTTTAATTTTTCGATAGGATCTAAACTCGAACTGTACTAACTTTAAAATACCAACGAATAAACAATTTCTGATATGTTATTTTATGCTTGATGGTGAAGCAGCTCAAAAACTAAATTTCAACTCATTCAGTCTATAAACCCTTATAGGGCCGGCAGGATATAGTGGGACTTTTCATGGATGAAGAACATCGTCTAAAAGATATTGGACAAGTATTAAAAATTTCAAAATTTATTAACAAAGAGAAACTATTTTAGTAACATATTTCCTTTTAACCTAGAGCAAAAATAGTGATTCATCACGAATTAGTAAAATTTGTTCTCAAATTATATTGATATTATATATATTATTTGCCAAATATGCTGAATATTTAGAGTATATTTTCTAATCGAAGTTGAACTTCATAGCAGTATTTTTCCCCTCAAAATTCAAACATATTATCTCCAACATGCATGTTTTATAATGTCAAGCATATAATTCAACCATTTTAATTCCATCCAAAAAGAAAATGAAGGTACTCTTTTTAGCCCAATATTGAGAACTTTACAACAAATTTTCACATTGGACTGTGACAACTCAGTATTCCATAAAAATGTGCAGATTCCAGAACTATTATAGTTGGCATATAAAGCAACTATTTCATAAATATCAGGTTTAGAAAGCCATCAATATTACGGATTTGAAAACCTCAAATCAATAGTAACATTGAATGCTATGATCAACAGCACAATTAAATCAAGAGAAATGGATATTATTTTCATCCAAAAGCTTAACAACAATTTATAGTCATCGTTGACTTCTTTCTCTGTCCCACATTTAACTAGAGATTCTAATTTGCAATGGAAGCATATTATAACCTATTCATATAATATTATATTTAACTGATTATAGTGTTGATCATCAAAACAAGATCATATTACAAAAAATGTTGCAGCTTAACCACACTCAATCTATATCTAGTCTTAATTTAAAAATCGAGAATTTCCTTATGTTTAGTAGTTTATCTTTTTTGTATATTCATTGCCATCGTTAAAATAAAAAATTTACAAAAATAAATTCTCCTCTTAATGCAAATATATGACATTATGTAACTTAATAATTAATTTATTGATTCAATATTTTTAAGTAGTCATATATATTTCGTTGAAATTTTGCCACTGCTGTCGAACTGACTTTTCTTTCTAATATGTGTGAATATTCCTATTAGCATTGTTGTAGGCTAGAAAGCGCTCTGTTGCACTCTATTGTTAGCTGGATTGTTAATTATCTAATGTACTCTGGTTCGCTTTAAACTGCGATAAATGTGTAATATTAGAATGCGGCATAAATCTTTTATTCAGTTTTGACAATTTCCCCAGAAAACTAAATAAGCTAATGATGTAGGTAGTATAAAGTAGAATAGATACTCCTGTGTTGATTTGGCCATAGCCAGTGTGATAAATATAATTTGTGTAATATATTGTATAATATCTAATTGCTAGACGCTGCGTATATACCTTCCGTTACTGATAAAGATATACGAAACGTATAGACTTTAATAGTACAGATCACATAACCAAAGTAAGTGTTTTCCTTTTTATTCACTGAATAGGTACACCGACTGTGTGTTTCTTATTTCAAGACAGAATTCGATTAGAATATTAATTTCAAATTTGTTACAAAATTATTTGTTGAAAAAATTTAATTAATTGGAAAATGATTGAATTTGACAAATGTGACAGGAATATGGTAGGACTTGGTAGTATGCTGAACATTTGTGTCAAATGGTAGGACCAGACAATAATGTTGGGAAATAATACATTATATATATATAGTATAGTAGGCAGCATATTTGCCCTGATAGTGGCAGCTGCTAGATTTGGAAGATTTGATGACCAACCAGTCAGAGCTAGTGGACTCACCGATCAGGGCAGACAGGAAGAAGGATTTGATTGGAATGTTGACCACGGGGCTGGCCAGATTGATGAACCAGTTTGGAGACATCGGTAGAATGCGCAAGAATAGAAGGAAGAAGAAGAGACCGTCCATATTGTCTTTCACCTGAGGTTGGATGTCGGGCAGAAGACGTATAGACAATATTGTCAAGAACAATTTAATCAATATTAACCTGGCTATGTAAGATATTTTAGATTAATAATAAGTAGATTATTGTCGTGTAATGTTCAAAATAAACAACAATTCCAGAAATTTGTGTATATTAATATATAAACAAACGTTTTCAGAAACGCATTTGTAAATAAATAATTTATTAAAACCAAAGATCTTTCATTTCGTTTCCAATGGTTACACTTAATTTTTAAATGATTATAGTTTAATTAATTTATAACGTGGAACTACTGAATATGATGTAAATGAAGATCTTTGCTTTTATTTAATTATTTTAATGTTACATATCGTTTCATTATTTACAAATATATATTTAATTAACACAAAATATTTATATTAAAATATATATTTGGAAAATAGGTCACGAAATGTTACATTTTATTAAGTTATTATAATAGATATTAATATGATTACTGTTTGAAGAATTATCACAGGTTTATAAATACATCTATAAATACTAAAATATTTTTAATGAAAATTTTAAATTAATTTTATGGATTATTGAGACATGACAGTATAAGAAATATATGGCGTAAATAATGTTGATTTAAATAATTTCGATTGAAAGTGATTTTCTTTTATAACTATCCAGCTATTATTAAGTTGATTATTCAATTAATGAATCGGTACTCCAAAAGAGACACAACAACACAAAGCACTATAATACTTGAAAAAGTAAAATATTGCATCACAAACAGACTTCTTCTTTAATTGTAAAAATAATATTTTTTATGTAAATGTTTTAAGAGTAACTTTGTAACACTGTTTTTTATAAAAATATTATTTTATTCTTGATTATGAGATATTTTATTAAAAAATAATTTTGAAAACTGTCTCATCATTAAAAAAACACATCTATAATAAATATTTTGAACTATTGTATTAATTTTTCCACGCTTTTAATCGTCGTTTCCGAGAGAGTATTCTAAATTGGAATATATATATATATATATGATGATCATGAAAGTTTAATGTAGAAATACTTAAAAATAACACCATTAATAATATTAGACTTTTAAAAGTCTCATACACATTTTAGAATAATATTTTTTTTAGAAATATAACTTTCTTGGAGTCCAATTTAATGTATAAGAAATGTACTAATTAACTTACTATGAACTGCCATTACATACTTCACATTTAGGAAGTGTAGATTTTAGGGAGTGGATATTTAAGAAAGTGAGCCTTATTCTATATAGAAAGTGAGTCTTGTATAGAGAGTGAGTCTTCCATAGAAAGGGAGTATGTAGGGATAGAAAGAAGTAGGTCAGTATACAGATGATTCTAAGAATAGAGTGTAGAGGAAGTTGGATTTCATTGTATAATAGGCAGTAACCGTGGCAAATAATTGAAAGGAAATATATTATGTTGACTTCAAATCGAGCATATAGTATATTAACGGCATTAGATGAAGGGTACTTTAAAATAATTTACAGTATTTACATGTTGCGAAAATAGGTTTTAATCAAATGTAGGTATATTGTAAATAAATAAATATTTACGCCACTTTCATCGTAGCATATAAATAAAAAACAACTTCTGTTGTTCCAGATCTAAATTCTTTAAATTAGTTGGAATAACGATCCATTTATATATATGCAGAATAATTTGGTTGACAAACTATATTTGTCGTAATACGCATTAGAACTGTAACAAACTATACAGCATATTTTAATTGACTATTAACAGTTATTTTTTGTTTTTATATTAGTAAATTAGAGACAATTTTTAAACTTAATAATATATCGTGAAAGGCGGAGTAGTGGTGTATTATTTGAACTTAACTAAGTATTGAAAATATGAATATATTAATCCCGTGTTATCCTAACAGACCTATTTAGGTATATGATGAGTTATTTGAATATCATTTACAAACATTTTACATAAAAAGTAATATTGTAATAATTATAATATATAAGAAAAAATTACAAATTTCACATGCGAACCAACCCTTAAATAGGTATTACTGAAGAAAAATTAACATTGAAATCGAATAAACGTAGTTTCTAATAATTGATTCAACATATTTATCATTTCAAAAATCATAGTCTAGCTGGACGGTTAGATCATGGTAAGGGTTGTTTGAATTGCGTATGTTGTCACCAACTCCACTTTTTTACATTAAATATCTCCCTCATTTTAACGTTTCAGATTTAAATATAGCTAATAAATATATATACTACTTAAAATATTGTAGTAGTGCATTATATTATTTTATTATTATAAATAATTGAAGATGTATCTGTCTAATACGATTGTTTGTTCGAAATTTCTTTTATTTTAATTAATTTTAATTGTTGATTTAATGTGATATTGTATATACATTGATTAATTTTGGGTTTCAACCAATTTCACAATTTTTTCAAAATTGAATAATAACGTTATTTTTTAACAAAAAAATAATACACTGGCTAGACTTTAGTTACAATATAGTTATTATTGAATTCTATATATTGAATGCAATATATCAATTTAATTAAAAAATAACCAACATAAACACAATTAATCTATCTAAACTTGAAAATATTATTGAAACAGATGCGGTATAGTGATGCTGCCAAAATCTCGAGTGTATATTTATAATACGTATATTAATTTCTTGAAGTTCGTTTATAATTATATCTAGAAAAGTCTGTTTAATTATCGGGAATTAACACCTCTTTTGTTGAATAGGTCACTTACATCACGTATTTATATAGGTTGGGTAC
Organism: Coelogynopora nodosa; assembly: GCA_034780555.1. Classification (NCBI taxonomy): domain Eukaryota; kingdom Metazoa; phylum Platyhelminthes; order Proseriata; family Coelogynoporidae; genus Coelogynopora; species Coelogynopora nodosa. Next base: position 4,433 of record JAUZND010006386.1, on the reverse strand, counting down.
ACTATGTTCACATTATACAAAAAGATAATACGTGATATATTTAAAGTGAAACAGGTATAACTATATTTCAGTTAGACAGGTATATATGGCTATTCTGTAGCAAATGTTTACAATCAATCTGTTTTATTAAATCGTTCTCGGTGATTCATAAGTCAGGCTACATGCTATCAATGCTGCCTGATTCTCTAATGCTATCTAATGCCGCTTAAATTGTATATTATCATCTAATCTGTTATACTTAAATATATAGATATCTCAAATAATATGATAAAATATCCATTATTATAAAGCAAAAATAATATATGTATCAAATATATATATATAAATAATATTATATATATTGTATATATCAAAAGATAGGAGGCAATTTTTATGAAGTCTTCTGCAAAGTTATTAAAACTAAATCACAAGGAAAAGGTTATTTAGATGGAAATATATCAAAATGAGATTAGAAATATGTTAAAAAATGGTTATATAGAGATAAATATGCAAAAATATAAGTTTTATAGATCAAGGATATTATAATCTAATTACTACTTTAATACATTTCTCTTAAAAAACTTCCCCACATATGTTGTTTTTTTAATTTTTTTGAAAGAGACTAAACATTTTTGGGCCACCCTGTGTACACAGATGTAGAGAAAAAAACATATTTTTAATTGGTTTTTATTTGGCATGTTGTTTCAGATTGACAATTTTAATTTAAAGATTAAATATTACACTATATTATATAAAATGTATGTGTGTATTCATTTGGTAGATAAAAGCATCCATTGTTTTCGATAACAAAATTATCTATATACTTATAATATATTTATACATTTACCGATGTTTAAATATATTTAATATATGTAAATCAAAATATATACATTTCATTATATTAAATGTATTACTTTTCTTATTATACATTTTGATATTTTGACAAGTTCATATCATATCATAGCATAATAAAATAAAATAAAATATAATCTATTAACAATATAGCATAATTAGTAGTTACTTATTGTAAAATTGTTTTATGCGCATTAAAATATTTGTTGATAAAATTTATAATTAGTGGAAAAAGCATTAAAGAGTGAAAAATATATAGGTAAGTAAACAGTTACACATTATAATGTGCCCTTGAACAATATTTTATAGTGTTTAGATAACATGTATAGCCCTACATTTATTAAAAAATGTTATTTAACTAATTTAACGTCACTTTGATGACTTTGTTTTAACACAAAAGCCATGCACAATTTTGCCATTTTATAGGAAATATTACCAATTGACGTATATGATTTATTTACTATATAGCAGTGTTCCACAAACTCGGTTTTTTTCGGCCACATATGGCTGATAGGAGGTTGCTTGGTGGCTAATTGACTAGAGAAATATATAATAAAAATGAAACACAATTTTAAGAAATATAGCTTGCTTTTTTACATTACTTATATTTCATTTAGCCGAATACCGACTATAATTTTATACTTAAACAACCATTTTTATTTGTTTACTAAAGCAAGGCAATATTAGTAGAGATTATATAAGATTGACAAGTTAGTTTAGTTTAGTTAGTTTGTTAGTATAACCCAACGATATAAAAATTATATAAATTTGGGACTTTCTATATATTGTATATACAAATATAAGGAAGTGACCAACCTAAAATGTCCATTTATTATTTCTTTCATTTCTTAAATGTGGATAGTTTCAGGCGAGACATATAGGTGAGGCATAATTAGTTTGTTTTTACATGTTTTATTGCAAGTAAGTGATTTTTGTATTTTTTTCTATAAGTAGTAATTCTAATAATATATATTAAATTATGCCACTTATACATTAACATTAAATTTTATATATTTTAAATATGTTTTGTATGAGGATTCAATAAAGAAATGACGACATTTTCATTAAAACATTTAAATCGTTGCGAATGGTTTAGATTTTGGTTCATATAATACATAAGTATTCTATCTATTTCTAAGACATTCTTACTGCATAATCACTACATTATAATCGCACTGCAACTGAATGACATTAAAAAAGACTATCTTCCTTTACTGTTAAAACTGTAGTAATGTTGCCGGGTTAATATGTAATACTTAAATCACATTACGATAAGGCTATCACAGATAAAAGATGTTATTTAATACCAACTATAGCATTCAATTATATAATTTCTGCGTCGAAAGAATGAGGTCGAATGTCCAGTGAACGTATTATGATCATGAGTTCAATGAATGAACTTTAAATGACCTAGAAAAATGGCAATCGGTGAGTTAAAATGAATAACCCCAATTTCGGACTTGTGTAGTTTCTTAACTGCTTTTTGTATGATAAATAAAGACATGTAACGGTCACTGTGAGGAATGCAAAAGAAAAAGCACAATAAAATTAAAAGTTTATTACAATTAATGCAAAATAGATAAGCTTTCACCTTTCATTAAGAAGATGCACCTCACACTATGATTATGCCTTCTTGATGAAAGGTGAAAGCTTGGATATGTTGTATTAATTGTAATAAATAATACTTTAAATTTTATTGTGGTTTTTTTTTTGCTTTTGCTCCTTGTATATTAATGTGTCAATATAATATTAAATATCAAATAAAAAATTGTTAATATATTTTCATAAAAATTTGTAACTTGAGTTGGTTGCAGTGACGTCATTATTTAACATACTATTCCAAAAAATATTGTTGTCTTTTTTAATCGATCAATCAATCAATCAATCAAATTACCCTTTATATTCATTTCGAAAGATATTCGTGTAATTTGATGAATTTAATTGAACTATTAGAATTTTTTGACGTCATCCATTGCTCAAAAAGTGAAAGTTTTAGCTAAATTTAAATATATTTATTTTCGCAACCATTTCATATTTTTTATTCAAAATGTGCTCATTTTTTATTGAATCCACAAGAAAAACACAGTGGCATAATATAATAAATATTGACATAATTACTTAGTAAAAAAGACAACGAGTATTATAAACCTTAAGTGTGGATTAAATGGTTCAAATTAACTATTTTAACAATAAAAGATCGCCATATTTTTCCCTCAGGTATCGTTGAAAAATATATCTAGAAAAAATATTTAAAATCCGACGATGACGTCACTAATGTTGAACCACGTAACCAATTTAAAAAAAATTGTTGAACATCTAAACCTATGTATATTACTAAATGGCTAACGTGAAGAGACTTTTAATAAATTTGTGGAATACCATTTGAATTACAATCGATTAAAAAATGTGTGTTATTTTTAATTCCTCTTCCCCCTTTTTGGCCATTCTACGACGAATATTTCGCCTGGTCCTTTTACTCTTCATTAGAGTTGCCTAACATTTTTGAAAGAAGGGGATTTGATCCCGATAACTCACGATTCTGAGTCCAATAACGACGGCTCTATAGTTCAAAACATTCTTTTTTGAAATGTATTTAGTTTAAAATATAATATATATAATTACATATTTTATTAAACTAACTATTTCATTAAATTAGTTCATGCTCACCTTTTTCTGCAAATAATCTATCTTATCAGGAAAGAATCTCTCAATATAACGTTTCCCGAAGTACTTGCTTAACAGGTAGCAACCCGTGGCGCCCAAACCAGTCAGCAAGCAAACCAGGGGGAACCCCACAGCAACGCCAAAGAGGGCACCGGAAAGAAGATTCTGAGAAGTGAATTCAACAGTATAATATTTGTGATATGTATATTTTAATGTTAAGTTTATAATAACCATATATTTGTAAAAATTTAATGAGGCGGGATATTTCACACAACTCAATACTAACAAAAATATAAAGATTCACAAATTTATTCATGACTACTTTAACATCTTGTTGGTATCACAAAGTTCCTCTGAAAAGGTTATGCTTATTATATCAGAATGAATTTTCATTGTTCTAAAAACTACTATGACACTTAAAGCGGTTAGTATACTGTGCAATTATTAAAAATAATAAACGTCAATTACTTATTAACATTTAAAGTGAGACTTTATTAAACGAAAATGGGATTTATTGAATGATATCAATATTATAGATTATTAAAATATATTTATACCATTTATCTTTCAAGATCTATTTCCTATAAATAATGTACAACCATTGAATTTAATAAACCAATTTGACATCATAATACCATTTTTGTAATAACATTATAATTTATTATATTAAAATTAAAATAATACAAATCGTTATATTTTATATCTTTCTTTTTTTTAATTTAAGAAACTGGTTGAGACAACAATATCAATAACTTCAATTATTATTGAAATTAACGCACATACTCAATTTTACTAATATAATTAGTAGTAGGGAATAGGGACTTCTACTCCACCACCCCCCCCCGCATTAAAAATATTTTAATTTTTTTGAGATCACCCCCCCCCCCAGCCCACGCATTTTTAATTTTTTTTTTGATGACTCACCCCCCCCCCGTGAC
>JAUZND010006385.1:0-10787 GCA_034780555.1 Coelogynopora nodosa | reverse complement strand
ATTCAATTTCAAATTCAAAGTTAATATTTTCAGTAGTCATGTTGTTTTGGAGTTGTAAAATAATCTATACACGTTACTTATTCAAATTCTAATTCAATTTCAAATTCAAATTCAAAGTTAATATTATGTAAAAAACGCAATAATATACAGGACACAGGATATGTTAAAAAAAAACTGGTACAGGTTGAAGTAATCAAATAATCATTTAATAATTGTAATAAACATTTTAATTTTAATTTATGGATTGGATAAGTTATTAATCATAAATCTTTGTTGAAATATATAATTTCGATGAAAAGTTAATCTGTTATAATTATCCTCCGCTCTTTCAACTATTAGGCCTATTAAGTAAATATGAAAGTAACGCACGTAATACTGAATAGATACAATAAAATAGAAAGAGCTTAAGTTCTGTGAGAAGTCAAATTATACGTTACAAAAATATATGTTATACTACTTTACTTATGTGTGGCCTACAATTTTTTTATTTTACTATTAAAACTTGTTCAATTATGTGTTCCTTTGTTGTATAAATTGTCTAAATTATATACCTTGTAAATACAATACAAATATTTCATTACGTAAATTAACAACGTTTGTTATATAGCAAACAATTCGTTTTTAATAAATATATATTCGGCTGTTCACACCGGGTTTATTTGCCTTATTTTATCTATTCAGCGGTCTATATATAAGAGAATTTGAATGATATAATTAACAAAATTCTCTTCAATATTTGTCTTCTTAACTTCCTTTACAGCATCCTTTTCGCAGATATTGTCGGCTTCACTTCACTGTCGTCAATTGTAACTGCTAGAGAACTGATCCGGATTCTCAACGAACTCTTCGCCAACTTTGACAGACTAGCACAAGTAAGGTTTAAAACATGTATATATAATATAGTAACAATAATAATACCCTACTTTCCACAGCGTGTACTAATCAATATATTCAACGATAATCGATAATATATCAATAAACCAAATATATAATTTTAAATCGATGAAATAATCTACGTTACATTTGAATTTAATAGTTTATTTTTTATTTTTTTAATAATAACGTTTCATTGATTATGCACAGATAATCTATCGTAGATGATATGAGTATTTACTACAGAGCTAACAATATATGCATTATTAACGAATTTGATTGTCGTTCTGGTTGAAAACTTTATTTGAAAATCAATTTTTGAGAAATATTTCATATGTATTATTCGTAGTTTTCTATGCAAAATTAATATTCATCAAATGTGATATTCTAGAAGAAAATGCTCATATTATTATTATTTATTCCATGTGTTCATTACTTTTTGAATTCATATTATAGCACGAAGAACTGTCACAAATAATTCAATCTTCGTACTTTATTTTTTATTTGATGAGTGTTAGATTTCAGATAGAACGAAAACGATTACTTAACTTCATAACATGCGCAAATACGAAAATACAAGATACAATAGTTGTCAAATTCTTATAACATTTAAAAGAATTATTGAGGATTGTTTTGACACAGTGGATTCATCATTGATCCCTCATACATACGTACATAGTCAAGTTTAGTTACATTGCATTACCCTTCGCAAAATGCTGTACCTTTTTTAAACATCAACTATACTTTGGATAGGCTCCATCGATTAAAAAAAACATAACATTCTTTTAATTTGAGAAATTTAATATTTGAATATTATAATGGAAAATCTTTCAAAATAATAATAAATAATATGCGTAAAATTAGTCTGAACAAAGAACGAAGTAACATTTTCATAGGTCATAAATGTTAAACGTTTATATACAATATATATAATTTGTATATGATTAGAACATATGTTTCAATTTCTTTCATAACAAAATGATTATATTTTCTATTAATTATATCCTGTTACACAGATTTACAGTTAGATTAATTAAACAAATCCAACAATTTGACACTTTAAAACCATTTCACCTTATCATTTTTGAATGACGACTTTTTTTTCTCTTGTTTTTTACATTTTCTGTGGATTTTCAAGTCTGATAAACTCTAGCACGATATCGGGACGGCTTTTCTTCTAACGTAGATTGGAACAGGGGCTCGTAATTTGCTTATTTAATATTTATATGCTCATTTTAAACATTTGTAAATCTTCAAATTCGTTACCAATTTACAACGTCTTCGTGCGTTACCTGAACTCAACCGATTGGTTTACAGGGTTCCAAGAGTAGGTTTTGTTACATATATGTTATACCGCTCTATATATAATTTTTCTGGATAGGTCTACCACCAGCTCCGCATCAAGATCCTCGGCGACTGCTACTATTGCATATCAGGTGCTCCAATTCCGCGCAGTGATCATGCAGTTCTCGTTATTCACATGGGACTAAGTATGGTAGAAGAAATAATGTGAGTTAATTAATTCTTTTTTAATTTCTTTTAATGTGGCATGATGATAACAATATCGATTAATATCATGTGTATATTTTGCACCTTCTGCTGAGACAAGAATCAATAACAAATAATACAATATCTAAGAATGTTTACAGTATACAGTGCAACCGTTTGAAATCGAGAAGTTTTGCAGAGAAAAGAGAATGGTCGTCTTGAACAAATTTGATGATATCCTTCAAGTCCTTCAATCTTGTTGATGATATCCTTCAAGTCCTTCAATCTTGTTGATGATATCCTTCAAATCATTCAATCTTGTTGATGATATCCTTCAAATCATTCAATCTTGTTGATGATATCCTTCAAATCATTCAATTTTGTTGATGATATCCTTCAAATCATTCAATCTTGTTGATGATGTCCTTCAATTGTTTAGTAATACAGCCATGATATATTTTGAAATAATTTTTAAATTCAAGATAAATCTCCGAGATCGAAATAACAACTATTATTATGTTTCGAGATATATTTTGCGAGCTGTATCTTTTTCTCAGCGATCTATCACATTATATTTATCTCAACAATCTATCTCATTAGAACTTTATTTATATGGGCTATTACTCGTATTTATAAATAGAATACATTATTTAAAACGAAAAAAATTATAGTTATAATTAATGTAACTTAATTATTTAATTAAAAACTTAATTATTTAATTAAAAACTTAATTATTTAATTAAAAACTTAATTATTAAATTAAAACTTAATTATTTAATTAAAAACTTAATTATTTAATTAAAAACTTAATTATTTAATTAAAAACTTAAATATTTAATTAAAAACTTAATTATTTAATTAAAAACCTAATTATTTAATTTAAAATATAAATATTTAATTAAAAACTTAATTATGTAATTAAAAACTTAATTATTTAATTAAAAACTTAATTATTTAATTAAAAACTTAATTATTTAATTAAACACTTAATTATTTATTTAAAAACTTAATTATTTAATTAAAAACTTAATTATTTAATTAAAAACTTAATTATTTAATTAAAAACTTAATTATTTAATTAAAAACTTAATAATTTAATTAAAAACTTAATTATTTAATTAAAAACTTAATTATTTAATTAAACACTTAATTATTTAATTAAAAACTTAATTATTTAATTAAAAACTTAATTATTTAATTAAAAATTTAATTATTTAATTAAAAACTTAATTATTTAATTAAAAACTTAATTATGTAATTAAAAACTTAATTATTTAATAAAAAACTTATAGAACGTAATAACGTATAGATCACAATTCCATTCATTTCTATTTAAATAAATGTAACTATTTTTTACAGCAAAATCATAACTCAAAAAACAAATTTAAGAAATACGCGAAATTGGACGATTGTAAAGTATGATTATTGTTTATATGATCAAAGAATAATGAAAACTTTGGAATAACAACATTATAAATAATAATTTAATTAAAACTAGTTATTATTTACTATTATTTTAAAATCCTAATTTTATAGTAATTCAAAATAATAATTACAAATATATATAATAAATTATTTTATTTTGTACATGCTATAAATACTTTTTTTATACTATTATTATAATATATTTATACTATTTTATATTATTTATATTTTGCACATGCTAAAAATAAAGTCAATATATATAATAAGTTGACTAATATGTAATGCATTTGCATTGGACATCGTTTTTCAAACCTTTTTGAAACTTTAGTACGACTGTTAATTTTAATTAAACGAACGTCTGAACATTTTAAAAATAAATTACGAAATAAATAATTTTAAAAAATTCTTAGCTAGTCATGAGATATACATTTAAAGATCTTTAGGGAGGTCATACTATTTTACCTCATTGTCTATCTTTCAAGAGGATTAAATTGAACCAATGATTATTAGTATATACAATACATAAGTTAAGGGATTTGGCGATATTATGTATATGTTAGCCATACAAACCTTTGTTTTAAACCTTTGTATGGTTTGCCCATCGGAGTCAGAAGATGATGTTTGATGGCTGTTTATCGATGAACTTAATTTTTAATATTTCACTAAACATGATTATTTCAATTATTTTTTGAATTACAATTGTCGTTAAGTTGTGTATATATTTGTATAGAAATTTTTAGTCAAATATAGTTTTTTTAACTTATTTAGTTTCCTTTACACTCAACTAGATATATTATATAATGTTCTCCTTAGAAACAACTTCAATATATTATGTTGATTTAAGTTAATTTTCAAAATAAGAAAATCTGTTGCAATTAATTTATAAATAGAAAAAAGAATTCCCCCTTCACAAACACAAACTTGAATAATAACGACGCAGTTTATATTAATTCGTAACGTTTCTAAATTATGTAATTGTTTATTATCAATCAAGTAAACAAATAACACAGCAAAGTTTAATTATTAAAATCTTAAATATTCTTATCGATTTATCGATTTCTTGATAACGTCATAAAATCTAATATATGTTATACACTTCCTAAGCTATAGTATAGTACGAATTTATAAACTCAACTATGCCTAAACTTATGCCTAAACTATACTACTAATGTAACCAGTCAGTAGTGATTATAAATAAATTCATTATAGCCTATGTATAATGTCCATATGCAGTTTAATTCGTCAATATTTCCTTGAAATTTGGGCTTCGAAGTTTGATACATAATAACACGCAAGAATTCTCACAATATTTGAGACATTTGTATTTTGGGACTTTTTTGCATAAGCATTATTACAAATTGTTTATTATCACTAAAAGTGTTTTGCCAAACGTGCCATGCGTTATGTATACAATTTGAGTAACAGGTTAAAGTATCCCAATTCAAAGGGTTCACAAATATAGCTGCCAATAAATAGATGTGACCGTCAAACAAATGGCATAGCGCCGGCCATACTCATGCAAAGTATGTTACTTTCAATGCTGTTAAATGCTTCCTTAACTTCAACAAACAGCTTCACAATCACCATGGTAACCAGAATACCACAACTCAGTAATAATAGCAACACCTAGAGTGGCTTGTTTCCCTCCGTTTTCTTTTCAGACTTTTCTAAACATTTTTGTAAAATTTCATTCGACAAAGGAAAGTTGACAGTTTTCTTAACTGGTTACTTAAACACTTTGTTGCTTATAATTCAACACCTGTTCCCACACGCATTTTGCACCTATCTTTGTGTTATAATCTCAGATAAAATGAATGAGAAAATTACTCATACAACATTTTTAAAAATGTTCTTGTTTGCGCTTCACTGCGGGGTTGAAAAAGCTATCAATAACGACAGTTTGCATCAATTTGTTCTTACGTAAAAACAAAAAACATCCTGCATAAAAATAAATTCCTTTAATGTTGACAATAATATGTTATCATCGAGGGGGGAAATGTAATCAATTTTTCATGTTTATATTCAAAGAACAGTGTTATTCGAGTCTTTTTGTAAAATATGTATGGAGAAGAAAATGGTATGCAATGATACAATGAGAAACACGAGAAAGTTCATTTAATTCAGAATATAATAAAAGTTTTACAAAATAGAAACAATTATGGTCACTGATAACACAGGCCTAACCAATACATTCAAATGTCGACGTTATATGCTTTATAACAACATATTTCTAGCTATCATTATTAATTAGCAAAAAGAAAGAAAAATGAAGTTTGTATGATATATGTATATACCAAAATATATTTGAATAATTACCATATCACGTTTTTATTAAAAAACTTTAAAATAATGTATTGTATGAAAAATTCAACTAAAAAAGTCATAATTATGTGGCATGTTATAAATAAAGACCTAACAGTGGCCATAATTTATAAACCAATAAAATATTTCAATTAATTTATACCTGTTTTTGCAATCCCACCCAAAACGATAATTAACTATAGAACTTATCAAATATGTGTCGTTGAATTGATTATAATCAAATAAACGACACAGATGTTTTCTAAATAAAATATTCCGCTAAAAAGTTGACAGTATTTTCTTTGTTTTATTTCAATTGCAATTCAGTAATTGCTATTTTCAGTAGGTATCTGTGAAACTATATTGCGTAGACAACGAATAAGTGTATAAGAACTATAAGAAGCTAAATCTAATTTCGATGCAAATTGTTTGAAGGCTATTTTAAAGATTTATATGAATGACATAAATTTATATTATATACAATGTATGTCGTTTATAAACAATGTCGCAAAATATATCGGCTGAAAAATGAAAAATGTGTCAAATTCAGAGAACAAAAAAATAAAATGAAGTAGGCCTATATCACAATGTTTGAGTAAAGTCTCACAATTTTCGTCTCAAAAAGTGGATCATATTATTGTTCTTCCCAAAAGTGTTGTATGTATAATAACCCTTCATTTAAAATATATTTAAGATAATATATTTAAACAATATTAAAAAGTTATTAATATTTACATTGTCTTAATTAAGACAAATATTAATTAAATTCATAGAATAATAATTAACCATGTATTCTTTTATTTCACACATGTATTGATTTATGTCACAGGAGAGCGTTGCTAGATGTATTGATTTATGTCACAGGAGAGCGTTGCTAGATGTATTGATTTATGTCACAGGAGAGCGTTGCCAGATGTATTGATTTATGTCACATCAAAATTGTTGCTAGAGGTATTGATTTATGTCACAAGAGAGCGTTGCTAGATGTATTGATTTATGTCACAGAAAAGCGTTGCTAGATGTATTGCTTTATGTCACAGGAGAGTGTTGCTAGAAGTATTGATTTATGTCACAGGAGAGCGTTGCTAGATGTATTGATTTATGTTACCGCAATATGCATATCATATAATAAGGATGTTCTATTATATTTTGTCTCTAGTTCTAAAATTAAAATATACGATTAACTTTATGTCTTTGTTTCTATCTAATTTAATAGATAGAATAAATAAAATTTACGTAACAATTTAGTGTATGCTTAACTTATAATTTCAATACATTTTTATTATTATTGTAATCATTTCTAATTAGTATATGCATAATTTGTAATTACTGTAATCTTAAAATCTTTTTTATTTGTCTAAAAAATTTCACAAATAAATAATTTTCATTATGTAAAATATAATTCCAATAAACTTTGTTATTTGATTTAATTTTCCCCCTACATTTTGAAAAAAGACATACATTTTTGTACAATAATTTGAATTAATTTTAAAATAATAATTTTTAAATTAAAATGTCACATTTAATGTTTATACCTAAATTAAAAAGTTATTCCATCGAATGAATATGAAAATTAAATCACATTATTTAGCATTTTCACACATAAACTCAAAATATATGTATAAATGTGAATGATTAGCGCGCATTGATTTCTAGTATTACATTATACCTCAAATTAATTATAAGATTCTAATCGAGTTAACTTTAATCAATAATTGTAATTATATATTTTATCAGTCAGCTGGTGTGGCTCACATAATCTTCAACTGAGTTTATGCCGACGTTACTCTCATAGATCCTCATGGTATTTATTATATCGAACCTGTTACTTCATAATCTATAGGAAACCAAAACATAAAATAAAAAAATATAATAATATGATATGATATGATATTCCCATAATCACATTATGATAGCTTTATATTGCTGTTTATGTTTATTTTATTAATGTTAATATTGTTATATATTATTTTTGTTAAATGAACATCTACATTAATTCACTGCAAAAATTTGCCGCTAGTATTGTCCACTAGGATATTTTTTTAGTAATTTGATTTGCTTATATTCTAGTAAACAAAATTAATGCAAACAAACATATTTCAGTAGTATAAGAACATAACAATAAATATATCAGAAAAGCAATGATGCGTCAATTTTGTATAAACTTTGTGAAATTAATGGAATATTTTCAGTGTATAAATATAAATAACAATGAAATGATATTGAAATGACAATGACAATGAAATAAATTAGTTTATATTTGCAGCATTTTGATGAATTCATTTAATGCAGGTGATTAATTATCAAATAATTAATTCAGTAAATTGAATCCATTATATCCTAAAGTAAAAAATAACATTAATCTATTTGTTTTAAAATGTTTTTAAATTATCCTTTTAGTTATTAATTTTAATATTTAAAAAATATAATATGTTTCATAAAGAACATTTTAAAAATATTGAATATATACAGAACATTGAACAGTAATGTAGTACAGTATAGTATCCTATTTTTGTATTTATATGTAACGTGTTAATATGAAATAAACATCTATCAACAACAAATTGATTATTGAACATATCACAACAATTTGATTATTGAACATATCACAATAAATTGATTATTGAACATATCACAACAGATTGATTATTGAACATATCACAACAGATTGATTATTGAACATATCACAACAATTTGATTATTGAACATATCACAACAATGCATAGCAAACTTGAACAAATGTTAAATAAAGGAACGAAAAAGTGTTAATTTTAAAATTATGAATAAATATAGAATCACATAAAAGAAAACAATTATTGATAAAAACACTCGTGCTCTGCTTTCGAAGTTAACGTTCATTATAATAATTGGGTTCGATCATGTAAAATCCCATTAAATATAATCAAAACAAAGGATTTCATAAACGCTATTCACAAATATAGAATATACAGAAGGTAAGCGGCATTATACAAGAAAGAGAACATGAGAGATCATGAAAATATATCTTATTGAAACAATCATTAATTTAATAGTGGAAAGATTTACAGGACATTAACCCTAGTTGACATTGACAGTGATACTTTTAATAATAAAAGCAGATTAAATAAGTTTAGTTAAGTTAATAAATTTGCAATGGTGAATAATAGAAACAGAAAAATATCGGAATACGTAAAATGTTATTAATGAAATCATAATTACAATTTTTATATTTGTATTGTACTACATGTACAGAGATTGAGGAACATGTACAGAGATTGAGGAGCATGTACAGAGATTGAGGAACATGTACAGAGATTGAGGAACATGTACAGAGATTGAGGAACATGTACAGAGATTTAGGAACATGTACAGAGATTGAGGAGCATGTACATAGATTGAGGAGCATGTACGGAGATTGAGGAACACGTTCAGAGATTAGGGAACATGTACTGAGAATTATGGGCACATAGACAATATTAAATAGCACAAACAGCAAAGATTATAAACAACATTTATATAAAATATGTGCAGAATGTTATACAGTTATATATACATAAGTGTTTTACAAATGTTGCACTATACTTTTTTTATACAGAGTAAGTTGTTATTTATATTATCAATCTTTATTTGAAACAAATCTTGTTAATGTTATAAATGGTATCAAACTTATTGTCGAATGTATAGGCTGACTGTATAAATAGGTGTTTGATCTAGGAAGAACATAATTAATTGTTGCTAAAAAATTTTTTTTTTCAATTTTGTTTCACTGATTCATCTCTTTTTGGTATATTCCGATGGTCACTCAAATACAAATATTATATGCTACAAATATAATTTGATTTACCACCTAATTTTGTGTAATCTATATATAACATATATGTATAAATTATTGAGCTTTTAGATATGGTTTTTTAGGTGCTAATTGAAAAATGCTTCCTTTCAATATTTTTTGTAAGATTTTAAACCTAGTTAAATGTTTTAAAATATTTAAATGTTCCATTTGTCCAAGTGAATACGTTCTGTTATTTTTTAAATCAGAAAACGTCCTCACTATTTTATTTGTAGGAGGCCATCCATGTCTTAGAGATTCTAAAATATATAGTGACTGATTAAAATCGAAAGAGACATTATTGTCTATCTATATTATTTTGTATCTATACATATATTCAATATTTCAATGTCATCAGACAAATCATATAATATTTCGTCCTAAAATAGCACCTATTGTATGTGGGAACCTAAAATATAGGTTCACTAGACTAAGTCGAATGAGAACATATTTTCTTACATTATTCCTTTATATCTATAAATATATTCAATGTTTCAATATCAGCAGACAACTCATATCATATTTCATCCTAAAACTAGTTCAAATTCTATTTCATCTTCTATAATATTAAACGCGCAGTTATATATCAAAGCAACAATATACCAAAAATTTCAATTTACTCAAAAATGATTTCGAAACATTAATTTATTATTAGATTATTCGTATTATGACAATATAGTTTAACACATTTCACACCCGGCAAAAAGTAACGAGGCCCCCAATGTTTTTTTCAGTATGGTAATACAGCGAGCTGTAAATTATTAAAAACAAAACCTAACACAATTATGTCAGACACAGAAGTAGTAATGCATTATTTTAGCATATTTTTATTTAAAATTAATAATAAAACTTTTGAATAAAAACAAAACTTAGTAAAAAAGTTAAAATGTCA
>JAUZND010006384.1:0-10787 GCA_034780555.1 Coelogynopora nodosa | reverse complement strand
GGGGCTGCAAGAAAGTCGGCACCTTTAGAATAGAGGACATTCGGGGTTTGGTCATGGCCGAATGATTTACGAATATTCGGCCATAATAACGCTTGAAACAATATTCTCCAAGAAAGGTGAGATATTAGAGTGAGTCTGAACAATCACTAACCTTATCATAATCCATCATTTGTTGAGAATCTCCAAACAAGCGGTTTGCCAGCAACTTCCCGGCCCGAATAGCAACTGGGGTCAATTCCACACCACCCTAGAAAAACAAAACATATTTTCAAAGCATATAAAAGTTAAAATTAATTGTCTTCATTAGTCAGGGAAATTTTTTACAAAATCTCCTCTAACTAAAAATAACAGTTAGTCTTGAGATAGCCGAAAGTGTTTGTTTGCTTTTTTAGTGGGGAAGTAGGGACTGCTCAAATCAAATGGCAGGTAAGTTTGAATGTATGAAATGAATACGACATAAAAGGTTAAACATGCTTATCTGAAAAAGAACATTAAAAAAGTTCATAAATGTTAAAAAAAGTTTTCCATGAGTCTGGTTTTGAAACCTGAGGCCTTGAAAATGTTGTTTAATTTGTTAATAAAAGATTTTCTCTGTCTTTCCTTTTTTGTGTATATGGGAAAACTCGTTTTTAAAATTACAATTTAATGTCTCTGATAGATCGTGCGGTTTTTTCCTCTACAATCCTTACAAATCTTCTATTGTTTCGTCGATGTCCTGAACTGTGTGTATTTTGTTGATGTTACTTCCATGTCAATATATTAGTTAGATAGGTATTGCTTCACTTCCCCTATATACCAGATATTACATTTTTAATTCACAATGTGAAGTATAAATAAGGTATTTTGGTTTACAATTGTTTATTTTAATATAGTAATTCCGACGAAAATCTCAGTGTTTGAAAACTTATTTTATCAGATATTTCAAACAGAGCAATCTTCGGGAAGCAACTATCGGAGGAGACGGAAAGACGGATATTAACGCTCTGATGATTTTAAGCATGCAAAACAACGCCGAAAAATATTATGTTGCGATATTTAACATAATACACAGGCGAATAAAAAAATATGAAAACCTCCATGGATAAATTTTTTTATATACTAATAAATTCTTGATAACCCATTAGTTGAATTATCATCAATCCCAAAATTTGAATGACAATATGAGGTACCATAAAACAATATTATCGATTTGACTTCGTGTGGTAAATCATATTATTTATGTAAACATGCAAAATGTTATGAAGTAAAAAATATAATTAGAACAGACTATTATTTTCATTAAAAAGAAACTTATAGCTACAGCAGGAAGAACGAGAACAACTTATGAGTCAATGTATATTCCAATTATTTATTTCGTTCTTCAGTCTGTGGACCAATCGATTTGAGTAGTACTGCCTTTGTTTCCAACGACATCTTCCCCCCTTAATTATCTCTAAAACGTTTAGTTTAACCATCTTCATTACTTCCTCCTCAGACATTGTTAGAAAATATGTCAAATTATCATAGAGGCATATTCTTCCTATCTCCGTTTGACTTCAACTCGTATTTCCACTCTGGGTAACTTTGACTTCGATGGTGAGTTATTTGACCCAATTCAATATGATGATATTGAATAATTCAATATTGGATATATTGGATCATAAATATGTGACCAGGTTGTCCCTAATTTACTGATTCATTGCGCTTAATAATTCTGGTAAATACGTTCTTACTTTTTGGTCTTCTCCAATAATTGTATCTCTAAATAAACACTGACTTTGTCAAAAACCAGTGTGTCTGTATCCCATTATTTAAAATTCGTCCTTGTGCAACCAAGGAATCTTCCTAAGGTTTTCAACGAATACTAAATATGAATGGATATGAAAGCGTCACTAATAATGTAAGTATATTCATTCACATGAGACCTATTACATTTTTTTATTGAACTGTCCATTTTTTAAAAACAAGTTAACAGGGTATCCACTTTAGCTTACATCAATCTATTTGATCATCGACTAACCTTCGATTAATTTATCTTTCTGGTTGAAGTAACCAGTAAAAGGTTAAGGTATATTTACGCCAACCAAATCAGCTCACATGATTTCAATGGGATAGTTGTTATGTCGTACATCAGGAAACTTGAGACAAGTTAGTGAAAGAGATAAGAAAATTATTGTAATCTATAGTCTACGATAACATAGCAATCTTCTTTCATAGATTGTCAAGTTTCAACAACACAATAATATCAAGGTCCGATATCCGGATGTTTTCAATTAAGTCCATCAAATTTCTTAATTATTTTAGTATCAAAAAGTGCGCCCCTAGATTTCAAGTATTACTGTGTTGTCCTTACTTTAATTTTTTTAAATAATCGGATTATAAAATAAAGTAAATTGACTGTACCAACCTCAAGAACATCTCCAATGGCATAAATATTGGGAATAGAACTTCTCTCAGCTTCTCCAATGAATCCGCCACGAATCTTCCCGCTCTTAGTTACCTCAACGTCAGCATTATCTAGACTGAGGTGTCTTGTCTCTGGATCACGTCCTGAGATAATAACGATGAGTGTGTTTGTATATATTATGGAGAATACTGTCGATATTATTGTAGTTAATTTGACTATAACAATGAGTTAAAATGAATACTTCTCAAAGTTAAGCTTTTATAACAACATAGATATGTAGTAAAAATTGTTGTTAAAATTTCTTTCTTTACAATTATGAACTCTCAAACATGTTAATAACCCTAAAAAGCCTTTAGTTAGCTGAATCCCCGTTTCTCCGGTTACAAAACCTAAATTTTATATATATGAATAAATTGATTCGATTTATTTATTATTATAAAAAACAAATTCAATTTCATGGTTTCACACTTTAAGCCTAAAGACTCCCAAATATAACATATTATTTATTTTCTATATTATTGAACACAGCTAATATAAATACTAATTACTAATTAGTAATTCCTTTTTGTGTTAAGCACTGGCTAATATCAAATTGTTTATAAAAAATTAAATCACTTAAAAAAGTGCTATAAATAAAACAATTAAAAAGTACAAACAATTTCCATAAAAATAAACAACTTTTTGAAGCATCTGAAAATTTAACACATTAAGGACGTCCATCGGGAACCCTAGTATATAAGTCAATTGAATAAACAATAAAAGTTCATATTTGCATGGAAGTTGACCGCAGTAACTTACCTACAGCAAAAACTACAGTATCATAAATATCTGAGTAGGAGGTTGATTCCTTCTTGTCCTCTACACTCTGCCATGTCACTTGAATTCTACCGTCTGTTGTACGTGTGAGAGAAGTTGGGATACAGTGCCACAAAAAATTGGTTCCCGTCGCTGTCATTTGATCCGTCACAAGGAGGGACATTTGCTTGAAATAAAAAGAACAGGACGTTTGAGCGCTGCAATCACATATTGCTAGGGACACTGTATCAGTTAATGTATTAGTTAATTACCTAGTTTACTTGTATACCATCATATATAATTATTTTAAGATGGCATCGGTTCTTCCGCAAATAAATTTTTCAAATTTTCCGGTTATTTAATACTTGATTCTCATTTGATTTTATAATTTGAAAAATCTAAAAATTATGATAATTCTTAATCATAATCAGACTATTTATACGTTGTTTCAGTGTTAGTTATAAAAGCATTATAAATTGAAAATGTAATACAGACTATTTTTAATCTATAAAAATACAAACTCGTTAAAAAAATATTTGGATTGTCGATTTCCAACATTTTTGGATCGTCATTTTTTTTACTTAAAAAATATTCCAATTCCAGGTTTTTCCTATCGTGGACAACCTAAATCAGCTATTGCGCCGTGCCAATTTATTTTCCAGAAGTTGTAATGGAGTCTAGTAATATTTATTTAAAATTATATATTGCTTAGATTACATAACAACAATACGTATTCTCGTACTGCGTTATGTAAATTGATTGTCCGAAATAATGTGTTTGTTTTACAGGATTGTTACAGTATTATTATATTTACAGGATTTTACATTTTTTGGATTTACAGGATTACAAATTTTCAGGATTTTACACGCATGATCAAAAATACGTGAGAAACAACATTAGCGCAAACACATATTAAAATGGAACTTATAGAATCGTGGAAAACTAAAATTTCTATAAAAAGTTATATTATTTGAAACTACTAATATAGTAACAGTCATGATCCGAAAAAAATTACTGATAAATTAACTTTACTTGAATAAAATGTAATATAGGTTATACAGGGAAATGTAATAAAAGTTTTAATATCGTAAAAATTAGGCTAATTATTTTGTGTAAATATTTGTTACACGTGCAGTCTCAATATGTCTCGTGTTATTTTTCAGATATCAATGGATGCCATATGGAAATGAATTTTAAAAAAAACTTTAAGTAGAATGAAAAATATTGATATATAACAAGAATACAGTAAATATCCTCAGGAAATTATGAGTGTTATTATTTAAATAGTAATCTATGTAAAACAATATGAAGACTTTATCGTTATGGACTGTTTTTGGACAATTGAATAATGTAAATAACGCAGATAGGAGAGATATTATGTTTTACAGGTATACGTTCAATGATCAAGTATAAGATTATATCACCACTATAATTGTCTTAACAATGATTTTCAGTGCAGTGCAAACAATACTTTTCTAAATAATATTATATCCACTTGGTCAAAAAAGAAATGGATGTTTACTGAAGGATTAAAATCTGTTTTCTAATCGATATGTAGATAATAATAGTAGTTTTTCGTAAATTATCTAATTTAAGAGATACCATGTTTATACTTGTCAGGAAGAAAAATGATAGTATTAAGAATGCTAAATGTGTTTGTTGTTGTTTCCCCTGGCTGGTCCACAAATTTAATTATTTATTGTATTGTGATCGATAAGGAGTATTTTGGAAAACATATATTTAACTAATTTCATAAGATTTTACTTTTAACTCACCTGATCAAAGCCTCTAAGACAGATCGAGCGAACCATAACCGTAGTGTCATACTTCATTCCTGTGAGAAAGCCGGCACACTCTAAGGCAACATCTATGTTGGTTATCAATAATATGTAGGTCAAATAACGACATTGTATGTAGGTTATATAACATTATAAATAGGTAGGTCAAATGTCGGCACTGTATGTATGTCATGTATAACATGTGGCTCAAATAAATAAGTTGATTTTTGCGAATGACGTTATAAAGTATGGTAAATAAAACGTTTGCAAATGTGAATTCTATATTATTGTTATATATAATAATCAATTTTTGCAAAGAACTAAGAATTCAAAATTGACATAACATTGATTACGTGTTATATAGATGTTATTGATCATTCTAAATTATGATTTGCTTGCTTATAAGTAGGGATTAGGAAAGAAGTGCAACCGTTCTATTTGTGATCGTCTATTTAGTACTCATTTGCATTGACAACAATTTAACTAGTAATGTTGAATGTGTTAATCATAAAATTGGACGTAGTGCACCTTCGTATAATACTGACATAAATCGCGTTTTATACAAATATGTAACGTGTATGATTATGTTGCATTTAAAATTATAAAACAAGCGATAATAAATAATGATTTAAAATATAAAGTATATATATCATTATACTCGTAGTATACTTTATATATTTCAAAAATTAAAAAATCATGTTCAAAGGATACAGCTTCCACCAATGATTAATCTGAAAAATAAAAAAAGAATCGTTGAATGTAATTTATTTTATTTTAGAATTATGTTTAAAATAGAAAAATATTATTTACAAATTAATTAATTCGCATTCGACCTATAACACTAATGATGCGCAGACTGAACTAACCATATACTGTAATATATATATCTTCAAGACAACAAAGGGAAAATTTGCTACTAGGAATATACAAATTATTTTATAAATTTGATAACAATAAAATCTAAACCATCCTTCTTAATAAATCCATGAAAATCATGAAAATGTCTTAATAAACCAATGATAACTTAATCAATAAAGCGAACGTCTTTTCAATTATTATTAATTTAAAAAAATAACAAAATTAAATGTTTAATGAAAACATTTAAAGAGTAGAATACTTAGAATTTAGAAAAGAGTAGAACTGAATAGTGACGTCTTGTTGTTAAAATCACAATACATTTGAAATTATATTCAATTTCTACTAATACTGTTGCAAACCAACATTGACTACAAAAAAAATAGAGTATAATAGTTCTTCAATTAGTGATGAAATATAAAACTTGCCAGAATTATCAGCTTAAAAACTTAGAAGCACCAGAGGCGTGCGGGGTCAAATTGATCCACCGGTGTTTAATCATTTACTTTATACATTTAAAATCTATTAGGGCAATAGTTCTGATATGTTCATATTGTAACTTTAATTGTATATATTTTGTAGGACTATACTGAACGAAATAATGTAAAATGTGTGACACAAATTAAATATTTTACCATTTAAAATGTGTTGTCTATATAAAAAAGCACCTGAGCTCTTAAGCTAAACTTTCATTTATTGATAACATACTTGTTTTCTTTCTGATAAATTTTTTTGGCGCTCGGCTTCTTAATGATAACTATTATTACGTAATTAATGATCAAATATAAGTTAAAAAGTAATTTTTTCAACTGCTTATTTTTTGTCTTTCATATGCATTATAATTAATACATCTTCATCATAAACTGTTAGAAAATCAAGCGTCTAATTAAAGAACAAATATATTTAGAATTGCAATTGAAAACTATGCTGAATTAACAGATATTATTTGACTGCATTTAAAATCTTCTCTTTATTTCCCCCTTCTTTTTTCTTTTTTTACTACCCCCCCACCCTAATTGGGCAGGTTTGCTGCATATATGTTAAATACTATTGATGCTTCCAAAAAGCGCCAAAGTGTTCCTAGCATTGATTGTGTCAACTTCTTTGAAATCCGTAGGTTTGATTTGAAATCATAACAGCACCAAGCTTACTTATTGTATAAGCCTACATAATCGACTTTATAATAGGTTTTTTATATTATAATCTAAATGGCAACTAAATCAATTTTTATCCTAGCTGCTATCTTCCTATAAAGCAGAGTATTATCAATTTTGTTTTGCATTATTATTTTGCAGGTGCAATTTTCGATTATTTCATACTTTTATTTGTTATTGTGGAATATATTTGTTGAGAAGTGAAATAAAATTCGCTTACTTACTATCATGGGACTTTTCGAATTTTAGGATAAAGGAATTGAATGTCAGAATAATATAGATTTTCTATATAATTATTTCTAAAAACAACATTATTCAAACCTACTAAAACGCTATTTATAATGTTTTATTCAATTAATCAATGATAAAAGTAACAATACGGATTACAAATGTCAGATAACATATTCTCTTATTATATATTTAGAAGGTTATAAGAATGAGTTAAATAAAATATATTATTTATACGAAAATATGTAAAATACTGTATAAAACGCAGTATACGGTGTAACTATTTCATATTTTACAATATCATTTTAAAATGAAGTATTGATTTTTAATTGAATGATTAATTAGCCTGAATATACAAAACCATATAAATTCGCATAATTTAAAAAAATATTAAACTACAGGAGATACTTTTATACAAATTAGTAATTGCTACACAAACTGTGAGAGTTTCATGCCGAACCTCCAGAGCATAGGTTTAGTAATAAGTAAAGAAGGGTATGAACAATGTTGGAAATGGTAGAAAAGGTAATAATTATATAATAAGAATGTCAGTTTACTGTAGGTCCACAAAAAAGTTGCACAGGCCTGGATCCGATCCTGTCCAATTGTGTTTGTTATTAGCTCAATACCTGCAGAAAAACTACATTTTCTGTTCACAACCGAATAGTCGATGCTAAACAAGCGATAAGTGACCACTAATAATTCATTTTCAATGCAGTTGATTCGCTCTATAGGTTTCTTCGATAAGTCATAATTTCACATTTCAATGCGCAGCATTGTACATAAAATGGGGAATTGTTAAATAAGCGCTATTGTTGATGGCAGTACACTCACAGTTCTCAAATCACTATAGTAATACGCAAGAATAATATAGAATTTAATTCTCTTTAACTTACGTCTTTCCAGGCGGCTTCTTCAACCAAAATAGGTCATCGCTTGTTATGCCAAACTCACGAGCGCCTGGAATCTGAAACAATGTAACCGCGGCTGTTTGTTGAATATTTTAAAATATTGAAAACTAATATCGACCAAAAATATAATCCAATAAGTGAATATCTCTGAAGTTAAAGTAAATAAAATAATAATCCACTAAAGTATTGATATTGATACTGAACAACTTATATCTACATATTAAATTATAATTAATTCTATAAACGAATTATTCGAGTCAACTACATTGTATATACCTGTAGCCTACAGTATCATCGTGATTAAATAATAAAAAATATATCTGATAAGATAATGTGATAATTGATATTAAGAGCTCGCGATATTATTTTACTTTAAATATTGAAGTATTCAAGTCAATATTAGTTAAGTAGGCGGACATTGTTAGAAAGGTCTAGTTCAATACCTTGCAAGCAAAACTAAGACAAATTTAGATAAATATAAATTGTTTATTTTCGGAAGAGTCTTATAATTTGTTGCCATGGATTCCCAACATAAGTAAAGCCGCTGAAATAAGAGACAGACGCAACCATTTACTTCAGGGTAAGTAGATAACAATATCATAGATCTTAATATAGATTATTAATAAGTTAATAATAATGAAATAGAGCAGTTTTGTTCTCTCTATTCTGTCTTCTAAGACATCAAACTATTTCTGTCTATTTCACATTAACACCTAGCCAGCCAACACAAAACATTGTAATTGATTTGTTATGAAACTATTCATTAACGAACGATTATCTAGAAACTAGTTTTCCAGAGAAAAGCTGTTATGTTCTCACTATTAGAAAGGAGTAACCAATTACTTAAACAAAAAATTATTAAATTTGTACATATTATCTAGTCGAATTAAATGACATCAATATTACAAAAAAACGATTAATTTATAATTGTAACAATCAATTTAATTATCGTCTTTAAATTTTTATTCTCATTAATATCGGTGCACGCTAGTTGTTATTCTCTTTGAGTAGTAAATGGGAGAAAAGATTTTAAAATGATGGTTATTATTTTAACATTAAACAAATAAAAGCAATATTAAAAAAATCAAATCATGCATTATAGCAAAACGATAAATAGTAAAAGCCAATTTTGTTCAGTAGTCAATATAATTAACATAAAAGTAAAAGAATTAAACTCTTTATAAAAATAAACTGTCTTAGAGAAAACAGTTGTTTTAAAAATTACCATTTTAAAAACCGACTATATTGTGCAGATTCAACTATAATATAGTCGAATGTGAAAGAATATGTTATACAATACGTTGTAGAATTAATATATTGTGTAATAGAATTAAGTTTCGCGGCACCTTGTAATGTAAATGTATACGTTCTGCACACCCAGGCATAATATCAATATTTTAATAAGTTATCTAAAAAATAGCTGCATCGGTTTTATCTAAACGTTGCAATAAGAAAAATTCAGGCATCTTATACAATAACACAGTGAAATCTTTAATATTACACATTTATAATTTTTTTGAGAACCATATGTTTTGCAGGAACTAGTAGAGTAATCCTTCTTTACAATTCTATATTCCTTAATTAATACAGCATTGTACACAATGTTCAATGTTCTCCAAACAAATGTTATACATACCTATTCTGAATAAATAATAAATAAGAAAAAGCAGTTAAAATGAAAGTATACCAAACAAGGTTATCCAAATACGACAAAACTACAATGAACACATAGTTACACCAAGCAAGCCAACTCCAATACAACAGTTATCATCCATAAATCTAACTTATTGTCCCTAATAATTATTATTGATGTAAAACACTGAAATAGATCAGTCAGTCAATGAATAACATCTGTTATTATTTGTCAACACAGAATGAACGGGAGGATACAACTCACATTGAGGTATCGTGGACGACCACCACAAGCAATGACAATCTTGTCCGCTGTTATCGTGCCCTGGAAACAACACAAATATCAATTGAGAGTTACTCACAAATACAAGTTTTTAATGGATAGATTTCTAAATTTCAATACTGTGTTTACCTCAGAACCCTTCTTGTCCACAGTTTTGATTGTATTGCAATCCAGGAGACTTCCCTTCGCATTCAAATAAGTTACATTTCTGAATTGAAAATTATCCATAGCTATTAGTTCTATCAAGTACTCTGTGATTATTTAAGACATACAAAATATTTATGTACAGATTATTATAAAATATGTGTATAATAAAATAAATAAAATCATAAAAATAACAAGGAAAGGACTGTAAAAATTTATTTTAGAAACTAAAAAGATTATCTTTAAATATGTAAAACGCAAACTTTAAATGAATACTTAAGTCAAATAACATCATTTCTATCTTGTCAACAATAATCGTTGTGTTGTCAATATTTAATTAATTTATCAATCACATTAATCTTCACAAATATCTTCGTCAGCCAGTCAGGCAATTAATGTATATTATTAAAATTATTATTGAGATAACATTTTTTTCTCCTGAATCATGGTCAATAGGATGATTTACTATTCAACTCAGTTAATTTAATAAGTAGCAGTTAATACATCATAATATGATGTAAACATAATAATTATGTTTTTTTTGTTTTTTTTTCTTTCCCGCTTCCAATTTAGGCGATAAGTTCGAGAATTTCTTGTATGAAGTCCACCGACGATTTTGGG